>PYHX02000158.1:88753467-88808494 GCA_004302925.2 Cochliomyia hominivorax | reverse complement strand
TTTAAATAAAACTTATATAGGTTGAAGTATTATTTTTAAATGGGCATATTTAAGTTTTTGAGTTGAAGTCATGTGGAAAAAATAGGGGTCCATTAGGTCATAAATTTGAACACCTCCGTAACAAAAAAATCCAAGAAAAATAAAAATGATTTCTTAAACTAAAGAACAGATACTTGGATTAAACCGATTCAGTAAAACTTAACAGATTGTAGAAGAGATAGAGCTTTTTCATGTTTTAAGTCCGGAACCTTATGAAGGAAATAAATCTCTAACTGACAAACTGATTTGAACAAGACTTAATTTATAGATTGACGTTTCATTTAAATGGACATTTTTATGTTTTGAGTTGGAACTATGTGAACTTAACAGGGGCTCTAAATTTGAACACCTCTGGAATATAAAAATATTTCAAACAAAATCGAAATGATTTCTAACTTCAGAAAAAGAAAAGAAATTTCATACAGTGTTAGTTTTAAGTTGTGATCCTATGGGCTAATTGGGGGTCAGTCTACTGTCTAACTAGAATTAAACACTTCGGCTTATATAAAATATTTAAAATGAAAAAGATATTAAGCTCTTATACCGATTTACTTATCGGATTTTAATGATAGTGAATCTAAAGACAGGTTTAAGATTTGAGGTTGAAACTTTTGGAATTAAATGGCGACTGATCCACAGAGTCTATAAGTTATAGTTATATCAAACTATCTGGATATTTTTTTACCGATTTAAAAGGTAAATCAATTGTTGTAGCTGTAGGTTCCCTCAGATAATTTAAGAAGATATTTACCTTCCAAACTAATTTACATTCCATTTTTATTAGAAACACTGTTCATGGGTCAGAGTATAAAAATTACTATTATATATTCCTGACATTCCATACATTTACTTAATATATATGTGTGTATAATATTTTGTTAGTATTTGTAAATCACAACAAAAATATACATTTACAAAACATTATGTGGGTTACCTGGCCACACAAACACGCACACATACACAAAAGATAATCTGCAACACTAAGACCAACATTGTATTCTTCTATAGACACACCCTACTTACACATATGAATATATATATGAATGTATGCATGAATGTGTGTATAAAAGTTTGCAATTATCATTATTTTCGTGTTAACTATGATGCTGGGAATCATAGTGGTTTTTACAACTAAAACAAAAAAAAAGGAAAAAATGTGAAAAAAACAGACTCATAAGCCGTGATTTCCGTTTCTCTAGCCTGAAGTCAGCAAACGAGTGAAAAACATGAGAAATAAAAAAAAACAGCAAAAAAGAGGAAAATGAACATAATCATGGTAAATTACAACTGTATCATGTTGGGATAATGTTCCTGCCATGGTCACTTTTCTAAAGTCAAACACACACACACACACTGATATACAGAAACTAGCTTATAGGTCTCAATGAGTCTCTTACCCTCTCCTTGAACACCCTCTAATCATGTGAATCTTTAACAAAATTTCATTGGAATATTATTAGAAGTGTTGAAGGTACATTGACTCAAATGTTGGAGATATGAATTATTTTGTGTTTTCGAAAAAGTGACCATAAACTTTGTCTTGTGTATGTGTGTGTTAGTGTGTTTGTGAGAATATTGAATTTGTATTGGAATCCACAATAATTCAACATAATTAAGTGCGAGATTAGCTGGAGGAAATTATAGGAACTTTGTTGTTTTGGAGGGCAAAATTAATTGGATCGTAGAATATTATTTAGCAATTAATTTGAAAGATAATTAAGACTATTAAAAACAAAAAAAGCATTAAATTAAAGAAAACAATAATAATACAAAAAATAAACTTTAATTAAGTCCAAATGAATCCCTCAAAACCATATTCTTCTTAAGCATCTTAGAATCTCCATTTAAATAATTCTCCATAAATCTTCCTCAATTTTTACTCATCTTTTTATTTCCCTCCCAAAAATACTTTTCAAAAAAAAAAATAAACTTTAATTAAGTCCAAATGAATCCCTTCAAAACCATATTCTTCTTAAGCATCTTAGAATCTCCATTTAAATAATTCTCCATAAATCTTCCTCAATTTTACTCATCTTTTTATTTCCCTCCCAAAAATACTTTCAAATTCCAGACATCTATTTGTCACCATATATCCTTCCTCTTTCCTCCTCTCTCATCACCAACCAACTAAAAAATGAACAATATAAAATATAAATAATAATAAAAATATAAGAGAAAGCAAATCACAAAATCTTTTAATGAATTATTATATGATCTTTAAACCCCATAACTTTGTTCAAGCTTTAAATGATAAATGGACTCATAAAATCATAAAAAAATATTATTGGCCATAAACATCCTAAAGCAAAATATATAAAAGAAGAACAAAAAAAAAATATAAGAAAAAAAGAGTTTATTTAAGTTGTCGGCATCAAGAGAAGAAGGAGTAAAAAAATAATAATAAAAGAAAAACTTATAGATGAAAACTAAGAAGAGAATTAAGAAATTATGAAAGATTATGGAAACTATAAAAAGAGCTACAGATTAGGGGAGATCTAAAAGACAATTGAATCGTAAATGACACGAGAATAATAAAGGGAACAGAAGGAGAACAGAAATAGAAGAACTAGAACTAGAAGAACTAAAATGGAACTAAATCAGAATTAAAACAGAGCTGGAACAGAACTAGAAATGAACTTGAACTAAGCTTGAATGTGAATTAGAATCTGAATTAGAATATTACGAAGAACTCAAACCAGAATTTGAACTAGAATTTTAATTTGCGACCTTATGGGCTTATTGGGGGTCAGTCTACTGTCTAACTAAAATTGAACACTTCGTCTTATATCAAATATTTAAAATGAAAAAGATATTAAGCTCTTTTACTGATTTACATATCGGATTTCAATGATAGTGGATCTAAAGACAAGTGAGAGATTTGAGGTTGGGGACTAATCCACAAGGTCTATAATATAATTGAGGTAGAGTTCCAACTTAAATCTGAACTAGAATGTGAAATGGAATCTGAACAAAAATATAAATGTGAAAAAGTATATAAACTTAAAATGAATCTAAACTAGAAATAAATTAGAACTTAAGTAGAACTAAACTAGAATTCAAGTAGAACTAAACTAGAACTGATCCAAAGCAGTACGGAACAATAATCTGAAGAAGAATTGAAACCAGTATCTTTAAACAAATCTGAACTATAAGCTGACTGCAATATGATCGTGAATTTATACTAAAATCTGAACTTTAATATGAATTAGAATCTGAACTAGAATTTTAATTAAAATCTAAACTGGAATCGAAACTTGGATTTCATTACACCTCATATGAGATGCTGCAAAAGTAAACCCGCTTTGAGATACAACCGTTGTTTCCAGGGTGAATAGCGAACTTGGATCTGCTGTATTTTCTAAAGTTTCGGAATATGATATATAAAACGGGTATTAATTCAAATTTCACTTGGGTATATAAAGGAATTGTAGCCTGCTTACGATATGAACAGAACAAAGTAACTCATACAGTAGTTACGTAAGGACATATCGAGATTAATATCTGTAATCGCAGTTGTGTCGATAAATCACCTCCTCTCTGAATGCATAGCTCAAGCAAGCAAAAGGTAACGGTTCGTAAGATATTATATATTAGACGATCTTGGTAAGTTTTCAGAGGTGAAACATTAAAACTTATTGAGACATCTCAAATTGATCTTCTTTTATAAAGTCAGTGTCCCAAGACTCTATTTCAATGTCTGGAAGTAGCTGAAACACCATTGCAACCTAAAGAATCTTGACATTTGCAAGTTGAATTGGTTTGTTATTGGACTCTAGTTGAAGCATTTGAAGTAAACTATAATCTGAACTGGAATCTGAACTACAATCTGACATAGAGTCTGAAGAGGAATTTAAATTAGAATCTGAGTTAAAATCTTGACTATAAAGTGAATTACTAAAATTTGAATTAGATCTGAACTAGAACTGAGCAAGAACTAAACTCAAATTGAACTTTAAGTGAAACTAAACTGAAAATGAGGAGTAGATAAAGTTACGTTAAACACTTGTAAGGTAAACTTAGTGCTGTGAAAATGCATCCAAAAGAATCTGAAGTAAACTCGAATCTGAACTGGAATCTAAACTTGAAACTGAATTAAAATCTGTGCTAAAATCTGAACTATAATCTGTACTAGAATAAAACTGAACTGGAAATGAGGTAAAGCAGAACATTTGCAAAACTTTTGTAAAGTAAAAATGGTCTAGTGAAAAATTTTATTATTTTCCATTTTGTACAAAATTCTTGTCTTAAAATATTTATGATTCTTAAAATAAAAATTAAATTTCTTTAATAAAAAATGACAAATAAATGTCCTGATTTTATTTCCAAAAAATCTCTCTTGATTCCGATTTTTTCTTACTTTTTTAATAGAATCCTTTTTTTTTCGTATTTTCTCAATTGTTTCATTTTCTAAAGCAAGAAAAAAAGGACATTTTTCCAATTTCTATGTAAATTTTGGTATTTCTCTTTTATTTTATGAATGAATTTATAACCAAAACACTTAAACTTGTTGCTGTCTACTTTTATACCCTACACCACCGTCGATATTTGGAGTATTGTGCGCTTGTGCTGATGTTTGTAGCATATAGTTACACCAAGTTTTACTACGTGTTTAGCATTCGGCTCAGAATCACCTTTATAGTCGATTTAAGGATGTCTAAATTTATCTGCCTGTATGTCTTTTAAACCCAAATCGCGGGAAGAGTCTAGACCATTAGGCTCGGTGTAGAGTTGCATATACAACCGGGCGCCGTGCCCCAAAAATCGGCAGGAGTTTTAGATAGGCTCCGCTCCTAAGCAAGGGGGAAGTCATGTCCAAATACATTCGAATTGGTACTCAGGTGTAGCAGTCTGCTGCATTTGGGGGCGCTGGTAGACGCATTGTATTCACCCAGTACGAAGAGCACCGTGAGGTTAGGTCTACAGGGTCGTTCATAAATTTTCGGTGGCTTTCATTTACAACCAACAATGTGGTGTAGGTTAGTATGTAGTCGAGCCTGACCGACTATAATATTTTTACTTCTTTTTCTTTCTTTTCCTTAACTAAGAAAAAAATATTTAATTTTTTCTATTCATTTGTAAAATGGTTTATGGTTCTGGTTCCGGTTATCTATTTGGCCATTTTTTCTTTTTTAAGTAAATTTAGTTTAAATATTTTTTCCAAATTGTTTGCCCTTTTTTCTATTGAATATATTTCGTTTCATTTCGTCTTTTTTTTTGTTTTCTTGTGAGTAAATGTTTTTGATTTCTTAGCCAAGTTTTTCATTTTTTTCTCTGACTTTTTTTTGTAACTTTCTGAATTTTTAACATTTCATCTGAGTGTTTTTTTTTTTGTTTTTGTTTTGAGGTTTATTGATTTTTGTTACGATTTGTTGAGTTGTTGGTTATTTGAGTTTCTTTTTTCTGTTGGAGAGAAAAAAAAATTTTTGTTTGACACTTTTGGTGTCAAAGTTTTTATTTTGTTTTGTTCTATTTATTTCAGTTTGTATGTGAGTTGGTTTTTTGTTTGTATTGGTAATTGTATGTGAGTGTTTTTCAGTTTCCTAACAAGTGGTTTTGACAGTTATTCTGGGTGATTTCTCTATTTTGTTAAAAATAACATCGAAGAAAAGCATTTGAAGAGAATTTTGTAAATTTAATTGAAAAATATTTGACAAAAAAAAAAAAACAATTGATGAGTTGTAAAGAATTAAGCAGTAATTTAAATTTAAATTTAAATTCAAATGTGGTTTTAAAGACGAAAGAGTATAATATTAGGAGATCAAGTACTTAAAAATATGTTGCATATTTTAAGGAAGTAAAGAACATTAAAACGAGAAATTGAAATGAATTAAGATCCGATACAGAATGTTAGTTGGAGTTTGATCTAGAATCTGAACTAGATTCATTTCTATACTCTCAACTATAATTTGAATTAAAGTTTGCTCTTGTGTCTTTAGTAAAATAAAGTTATATCTGAACTACAATCTGAAACAGAATATAAACAGGAATCTGAAATAAAATTACAAAAAAAATGAATTTTACTGAAGGGGAAACAAGTCTTAAATCTGAAAAAGAATATGAGCTTGGACTGAATTAAAACGGAGGTTGGAACCTGGAACCTGGAACCAGAATCTTAACTAGAGTGTGAAATAAAAACTAAACTAAAATCTAAAATGGTATCTAATCTAGAATCTAAACTAGAATTTGAATCAAAATCTGATTTAGAACTTGTACTAAAATACTTTTATTGAAATTTTATTCTACTAGAATCTAAACTAACTTTAAATAAGAACAACTTAAATCTGAACTATGATGTGAATCTGCACTGTTATCTAAACTCTAAAAACTTTACTTGAATCTCAGTTGATATTCGAAATGAAATCTGATCTAGAATATGAACTAAACTTTACTTTTATAAGAACTCTAAAGAAGACTGTCTGAAAGCTGAAGAATCTGAACCACAATCTGAAGTTGGGTTAGAGCTTTATCAGACTTAGTCTAGTTCGAATCCTTCTTCATATATGGCTTCAAATTCTACCTAAGTTTTCAGTTGATATCCGAACTGAAATCTAATGTAGAATCTAAACTGTAAACTTATATAGAGTTTGAAGTAACATATAAATGAGGATTCGAACGAGACTTTTAATAAGGACTGAGCTAAGACTGATGGAAAGCTAAAGAATCTGAGCCTCAATCTTAAGTAGGATCAGAGCTTAATCTGTTCTGTATTTATAATAAGAATCTGTTTTATAGTGTGAACTAGAATATAATACAAAATCTGCTTCTAATCTGATATAAAATCCGAATTATAATCTGAATAGAATTCTCTATTTTAGTAGAGTTTGAACTAAAATCTGATTTAGTTTCAGAACAAGAATCTGATCTGAAACTTAAACTAAAATGAAGAAGAACCTCAACTAGAATCTTAATAAGAATTTTAACTGCCTGAACAAAAATTTCTATTAGAATCTTTATTATAATTTTATCTAGAATCCTAATTACAATCTGAACTTCAACATTTACTAGAATCTGAAATAAAATCTTAACAAGAATATCATGTGGAATCTTAGAATCTTATCTAAGATCTGAAGTTTTTCTCTTAGTTATAATCTGAATCTCTTAGTTATAATCTGAACTAAGAAGAACTGGATTCTGAACTGGAAAAAGAATTATAATCTGACGTATAATATAAACTTGCATCTTTATTAGAATTAGAATTCGACCCGGTTCCTGAACTAGAATTTGAGTCAAAAACTGGATAATAACCTGAATTTATCCAGAATTTGAGAATCTGAACTTGAATACAAATCAAAATTTAAAATAAGACTCTTAAATTTAATGTGATCAAGAATCTACAATACCTTCTGAACAAGAATCTGAGCAGGAATCTGTACTGGAATCTGAACTAAAATCTTTTAATTAAAAATTAATTGTTTACTTTACTGAAGCATAAATTTAAGATAAATAATCCAAACATAATTGCTGCATACTTTAAGGTGTTTATATATTTATTTAATTTAATACTTTAAATAAAATTTGTTAAATATTTCCCTGTTACCTATATCACCATTTTTCACAAAACAACCAATTTAAGGACCTTGTTATAAAAAGGAATATATATATATTTTTGTTATATATCGACACTAATTTCTGGTCTGTTCTATTTTCATTTTTATCCAATTTCCTAACATTTCACTTGTTGTTTAAATCAAACATTTATCAAATACAAAAGGAAAACGAACCAAATTAGCAATCTTAAGTCATAAATGTAACCTTATTTATACACTTCATCCCACCATCCAAGTAGCAAAAAGGCAAAAAGGAAGAGAATGTTGTAAAGAAATACTTTCAACTAATAATACAAGTGTCAATAGTTGTCACAAATTGTGTTGTTTTATTTAATATAAAACATATGTCCTTTTAAAAAGGACCTTTTCTCTGTTCTTTTTAAATAAAAAATGAACAATAACAAAAGGACTCTTATTGTTAGAGGAGAATCCTTAAAGAAAAAGACATACAGTTAGATATTGGACATACATACTTAGACATACAGATATGTATATAAATACTGTATTTTCTAAATACAGATATGTATGTGTTAACATACACATATGAATTTTAAGTGTGTGTAAATGTTAAGATTATTATCTACATTACCATTATTTTCAAAATGTGAAATAGAGAGAGAGAGAGAAAAAATACTTGAACATATTCTACCAAATTTTATTTTATTTCGTGGGAGTTGATTTTGGTTGTTACTTTACCCCTACATTGTTTACCTAAGGTATGTAAAAAATGTCATGAACATTTTAAATTACGTAGAGTAAATTTGTTGGGAATTATTTGGAATTGAAATTGTTTTAAATTTCTGGTTTTAAGTTAAGGAGTTTTAATTGTTTACCTAATGTCAATAATTAGTTGTAATGTAGCTAATAAGAATAAACAGATTTTTAATGAACTATATTGAGTCAAAAATATAGAAAACTATCATAAGAAGTTTTCATTCCTTATTGCTGTAAATATTTAATATACATTTTTTACATTGTGTCAAGAATTCATAAAATATTTGACAAAAAAAAAATTAAAAATAAAAAAATTAACAATTGAAGGAAATAATTCTACATTAATGTAAATGGGAATTTTTCCATCAGAAGCAAATAATTTATTACATTAATTACATATATTTACCCAAGTAAACAATAATATACAGATTTGATATATATTTTTTATTTAAAACTGTTAAAAATCTTTTTATTTACTTAAGGTAAAAAATGCAATATAATCTTGTAAACAATTAGGTAAATAATAGCAAATACAAAAACTAATTTTTACTTAATTTCCAAATAAATATTTCAACAAAATTTTTTAATTGTTTACATTTAATGTATCATGTAAACAATAAGTAAATAATATAAAATTCATGGTAAATATTAAGAAAACTTTAGGAATTTATGTAAAATATGAAAAATGTATATGATTTACATTGTTTACACTATATAAACAGTAATAAAATAATATGTTTTTTTCACATAAATAAGGAAGAAGCGATAAAAATGATGACAACTTAAAATATATAAATGAATTTAATTGTTTACATCATGTTAGTTATACTCAAACAGTAAAAATATATAGTAAAAAAGTCTTCAAAGAAAATGTTAAGGAAAATTGATAAGAGCAAAATATATGTACACAGCGCTTACATCATGTAAACAATAATGAAATACTGAAAGTGATATAATTTATATTATTTACATTATGTAAACATTTGTAAACTAAGCAAATCAAATAGTGCTTTTTTTACGTTTACTATTTTTGCATAATAATTAAATATCTCCTAAACTAATGGATTTAATAGGTTAAAATATAATCAAAAATATAACCTTAACCACCCTCTTATAATATTGCTTAAGCCACAGGGTGTAAAATTATAGCATATCTGCCTAAGAGGGGATTAATGGTTTAAAATGTATTTGGATAAAAAATATTATATCTCTTAAATTTTTAGTTCAAATGAAAAGAAGGTAACAAAATTTATAAATATCACCCTGTTTCAATACTGCATAAGTTACAGGGCGATACATTTAGATATCTTCAGGTGAAATAAAACCATTAATATTAGGAATACCTTCACTTAATAATATATATCTCTTAAACCGATAGATGTATCTAAAAATTGTATGGAAGGGTTTTAGTGGATTACTATAGCTTTTAAAAAGGCATTGTTTTCTCTATCCTGTTGTAACGCAGTTTGAGTAACAGGGTGTCAAAAGGGAGTATTTCATTACCTAAAGAAAATAAAGGAATATTTTGGAAAACTTGTTTTTTTGGATAAAATCAATTGTAACTTTTAAAATTAAAGAGGAAGAAATGAGCTTTTTCTAGAGTCTACTTTTTACCACCCTGTTAAAAAACAACATGACATACAGGGTGTTATAACAGAGTATCTTAATTTAAGACATTTTTTAAGGTCTCTGTGTAAACAATATCATATCTTTTAAACTTTAACTTGAATCAAAAATTTATGTATAAGAAAGTTGTTTACAAGGACCTTAGATTTAAGAAAAATGCTGTTTTGGATATCTGACTATAATACAGCCTAAACTATAGGCTGTTAAAAATGGTGCTACAGCTAAAAGTTTTTCAAGGCAAGTTCTAGTTCTAGTATTTGTTCAATACTAGACTTTTTACTTTATTATAGCATTCATTTTAGGTCGTTTTTGCTCTTGTCCTTTCACCTAAACATCTTATTTCATTTTCCAAATAAAAATTCATATACATATGTATGTATAGATCTAGTGTTCCTATTGTTTGGTTGCCATAGAATGAAATCTTTAACATTTATTTCTCCTTTCATTTCTTTCTTTACAAACTGACTGTTTCACATCTCATTGTTATTTCCTTTTAACTAGCGGGCATTTTTTATGTTCCTTTTATTCAATTTTTTCCTATTGTATATTCTCCATTATTAAGCCAAAATAGTTGTTGCTGTTACTTCTTTTTTTTTTTCGTCAGACAATTGTATTAAACAGAGTAATATTTCCATTGTCCATAGAGTTTTTATGCTTTTATTATTATTATTATTATTTTTTTTTTGTTACTTGTTCATTTTTATAGTTATTTGTGACATTATTGGCATTCAATTTGAGTTATCTATCTACGATTCCTTGACACAGGGCCATACTTATAATAAAATATATATTTCGCTGCTTATAAGGGGAATAAAATAGGGGAGAGAAAAAAAAAAACACATACACAAGTAAGAGTCCTCTATTCGGCTGAGCCGAATGTTTAATACCCTCCACCATAAATGCATGTGAAGTATTTACATTATGTTTCGTACAAACAAACATCAATTTATACTCTCAAATACAATAAAATAGTACTTCTTAAATACAACCCTGGAACACTTAATGAGTCATAGAATTAGTTATATTTTTGGCTATAATTTTTTTTCAACTAAACCGATTTTAATTTTTGAAATGGTAATGAAGTACATATAACATAATATTATGTCAAAATGTCGATTTAAAATTGACAATTTTACGAAAATTCTTTGTTTAAATATTGAGGTTGTCCTAGATATCGGTCTATATTTTTTGATATACTGAACTAATTTTAATGGTTTTAAAAAGGAAATTATTCAGAAAATACTTCATTGAGCTCTGTCAAATATTGTGGACACAGCTAAATCGACTCAGATTTTGATTTCATGCAAGGAGATAATACTTTATGAGATATTATCTCCTTAACTTAACACACGGAATGACAAAATTAATATACCCTCATCATCACTTGGGGTGGTGTAGGGCATAAAAAACGACTTATTATCTAGAATTTGGTTCGGGGTCTTATTTTTTATCTTGAAGTCGAATAAAAATTGTTGAATGTAGAATTTTTATTTGGGTTTTACACTTTTTTTGGTTTAATTTTCTTATTATTTATTAAAGGACTTTAAGTGATGGTGAAATCATTGTTATAGAGTTTTATGAGTAAAAAGTGTGATTTTTTTATAACTTTGTCAAAATGTCTCGTTTTTAGAGGAAATGTAAAAGATTTTGTTCCTTCAAACATTTAAAAAGTAAGAACTTTAAAAAATACATCTTAAATATCTTCTTGATTATCGTTAATAATCTTCTATTTAGTAAACATACATTAACAGGTAAAGTAAATAGTACTTATGACTCTAGCATACGCTGGATTTAAGAAGTTCTTTAAAAACAAAAAGAAATAAGTTTTTTACATTGTTTACATTATGTAAACAATAGCTAATTTTGTTTAATTGTTATAAATATAATATATATTAAAGAGACAAAATTCTCAGACAAGCATATAAATGTAAATAAAGAACAATTTTTTTACATTACGTACATTATTTACATAATGTAAAAATTGTTTTTATAACAACTTTGAAAAATTTTGAGAAAATTTCAAACAAAATATTTTTTTTATTGTTTAAATCAATGTAAACAATAGTTTTATTATGTATATTTCACAAAAGATTTCTGAAAATTATAAAAATTTTAATAAAGAAAAGTTTTTTTTACATTATTTACATTGTGTTAAATTTATTACAAATATAAAATATTTAATTAAAAATTGAATTATTTTTTAAAATATATTTTTGTTCAAATACAGAACTAAAGTTCTATACATTATTTACAACATGTAAAAAATTATTTTTTGTGCCAACTTGTTATAAATGTAGAAAAAGCGTTACAAATTCCTAAAAAATTTTCAATATTTACATTGATGTAAATAATAGTTTAAATATGAAAAATTGAAAAAAAAAAGAAAATCAAACAACTATAAATAAAGAACCGATTTCTACATTGTTTACATCGTGTAAACTTACTTCTTTAAAATTATTATTTTAATGAAGAAATACAGTTTTTTACATTGTTTACATAATGTAAAAAATTGTTTTTAATGTCAATTTTTAATATATTTTAAGAAAATTTAACAAATTTTAAAACAAAATATTTTATCTTTATTGTTTGAATTAAGTAAATAATAGTTGAATTATATAAAAGACACAAAATAATTCAGAAAGCTATAAAATTGTAAATAAACAATAATTTTTTACATTATTTACATCTTAGTAATGTTAAATTAATGTAAAACTTTATAAAAGTAAATACATTTGTTAAACATGTTAAGAAATTTATTCATTTACATTAGTTACATCATGTTAATATTGGCCAAATTATTAATATATTTATATGCTGCAGGGTATTAAAGTTTCGGCACAGCCGAATATAGTATTCTTATTTACTTAATTTTTTATTAAAATTTACTTTTACCTTTATTTTTATGTTCTAAAAATTAAAAACTTTCTTTATATCTTCAAATACTATAAACTATTGCTGAAAAATGTGCAACAAAATATACTTTACACTTAAAAAATCGATATAAAATTAATTTTAATAAAAACATAAATATACAAAAAACTATGACAGTTGATCTTTTCTTTATAATTATTAATTATTTTATTTAATTTGAAATTTTCTAAATCTAATAAACAACTTAATAATTTTTTCTCTGTGTATTTGCTTGTATTCCCACTTTAAAATCTCCCTCTTTTATTTGCATGTTATTTTTAAGTCACATAAACTTCTTCCCCTTTTTTTCGCTTTAATATAATTTTTACCTAAAAATAATGTTATTTTCTTCACTCAACTCTAAATTTAAGTCAAAAACACTTTAATCTCCTCTAAATATAATAACATATGTTATACTCATTTTAACCAAAGTCCAAAGTTATGCAATTTTTATCTTATTCCGTTTTTAAATTCCCCTCTATCCAAAGGCCACATTTTCTGTTCCTTAAGAAAAAATTACTCTGCAGAGTATAATTTATTGTGCTAAAGTGGTGGCAAATAAATTTAATGAGTTTAAACAGAATTTTATTTGTGCGTTTTTGTCCTTTCACAAGAAAAGGTATTTTGAAGCGTATCGCATCTAACAAAGATTAGGGAGGGCAGAAGTTTATGCCATAAGATAAAAGTATAAGGAATATTTTAACAAATATTTAGGGAATACAATTAATTGGAATTTAATCTGCAAAAGCAATTAAAAATTCAGATAGAAGAAGAAAAGACTTGTTATGAAAGGAAAAATTACAAATGTAAAGGCAAAAATGCTTTTATCAGAAATTAAGACTCAAGTTCAGATTCTAGTTTAGATTCAGTTCAGACTCTAGTTTGGATTTTGGTCGAGATTCTAGTGCAGTTAAACTTCAAATTTAGTTCAGTTCTAGTTTACATTCTAGTTCATATTTTAGTTCATATTTTAGTTCA
Organism: Cochliomyia hominivorax; assembly: GCA_004302925.2. Lineage (NCBI taxonomy): Eukaryota > Metazoa > Arthropoda > Insecta > Diptera > Calliphoridae > Cochliomyia > Cochliomyia hominivorax. The sequence continues at coordinate 88,794,680 of PYHX02000158.1, read as the reverse complement.
GATTCTAGTTCAGATTATGATTCAAATTCCAGTTCCGATTTTATTTCAAATTCAGTTCAAATTCTAGTTCCGATTTAAGTTCAGATTCAGTCAAGCTTATTGTTTAGTTCAGATTTCAGTTCAGTTCTAGATAATTTCTAGTTCAATTATGGTTCAGTTTTAGTTCAGCTCTAATTCAGTACTAGTTCAGTTCAAGTTCAGTTCAGTTCTAGTTCAGTTCCAGTTCATTCAGATCAGTTCTAGTTCTGTTTTACTTCAGTTCAGTTTTAGTTCAGCTCTAATTCAGTTCTAGTTCAGTTCTAATTCAGTTCTAGTTCAGTTCAGTTCTAGTTCAGTTCTAGTTCAGTTCTAGTTCACTTCAAGTTCAGTTCTAGTTCATTTTATCTCAATTCTAGTTCAGTTCAAGTTCAATCCTAGTTCAGTTCCAGTTCAGTTCTAGTTCACTTCAAGTTCAGTTCAAGTTCAGTTCTAGTTCAGTTCCAGTTCATTTCTAGTTCAGTTCTAGTTCATTTTATCTCAGTTCTAGTTCAGTTCAAGTTCAATTCTAGTTCAGTTCTAGTTCAGTTCTAGTTCATTTCTAGTTCAGTTCAAGTTCATTTTATCTCAGTTCTAGTTCAGTTCAAGTTCAATTCTAGTTCAGCTCTAGTTCAGTTCCAGTTCATTTCTAGTTCAGTTCTAGTTCATTTTATCTCAGTTCTAGTTCAGTTCAAGTTCAATTCTAGTTCAGTTCCAGTTCATTTCTAGTTCAGTTCAAGTTCAATTCTAGTTCAGTTCTAGTTCAGTTCTAGTTCAGTTCTAGTTCAGTTCTAGTTCATTTCTAGTTCAGTTCAAGTTCAATTCTAGTTCAATTTTTCTGAGTTCTAGTTCAGTTTTAGTTCGGTTCTTGTTCCATTCTGGTTCAGTTCTAGTTCAGTTCTCTATTTCAGATTTGAGTTCAGATTCCAATATACAACAACATTTTTTATTTTTTAACAATTTTAATATTTTATTAATTTATAACTTAAAATTATTAAAAACAAAAAAATTTCGAGTTCCGTTTTGGTTTAAACAATTTGGAAGACCAAATAAGTTTTCTAATGCGCTTTTCTTTCGCGCAAGATAAAAATTATTATAAACTAAATTTTGAAATTTCGATGAAAATTTATATAAAAATGAAAATAATTAAATGTAATTTAAGTAGAAAAGATTAAAATTATTATTTGCATTTATTGCACTCCTCTTCACTCTCGCAAATATCACATAATTTTGATTCGACTTCATAGAAGGCAGTGACCTTCTTGGTGTTTTCGTAGTAGTCATATAGAACAATGGGAGCTGGTTTTTGCATAGCAACAGCGTGTGTTCTGAAAGCCTCAATCATCAAGCAGGTTTCATCATCTTTATACAAATGATCGAAATAGATAACCAGCAAAGAATCTGATTTCTTCAATTCGGTATTCTACAAGAAGCACAATTTCTTTTTAATTTTGAGATTTCTTTATGGAATTTCAAAAGTACTTACACTAACTCTCTTCAGTTTCTTGATCTCCTTCAGACTTTCATCATCGACAACAAAACCAGAGGGTGTTGAAATTTCCAGTATGGCCATATTGGATGATTTGCCTTCACCCACATAGTTGACACAAACTAACATTTCCAAGTGAGTGGGACGACTGTTTTCGAGTTTTGTGGTGCGAATGGTGAAACTGGGTTTGGGTTCTTTTTCGAAAATATTATATTGATAGGCAATTTGTACCAAAGCGGTGCCGGTGCCCTTGGCGTTAAACTCAATGGTTTTGGTTTTAGGAGGCATCTGAAAAGACAACATTTTGAACTATAATTAGTTTGGAAGAGTACAACTAGAATTGAACTAGAACTGAACTAGAACATAACTTGTACAGAACTAGAACTGAGCAAGAACCGAACTAGAACAGAAGAAGAACTTAAGGTAAAGCTTACAAATTTACTTGCTACCTACCTCAACATTTTGATACAAAATTCCATTATCCTCGGTCAGTTTAATAGTTTCCCTCTTATCCTTCGATTCTATATCAACAGTCATTTTAGCTGGTTCATAGTCAGCGAATTGAGCAAACTTAATAAGCGCGCTCAAACCCACTACAGTATCTTGGGTTGAAGCAAAACCACCATAACTATTACGTTGTGCAATCAACCACTTAATAATGGGTAAAACATCGTCCACTGTAGTGCCTTCCTGATCCAAAAGAGTCAACAAAGCATAAGAGGTTATTTCTACATCATTACTGAAAACATAGAACCACCATCTGGGACCGGTAATAACTTTATTCTCGGAAGACCACCACATACGATCATCTTCAGATTTAGCTAAGGATTGCAATTTATCCAGTTTTTCCTTAGCAGCGGCATGTTTGGCTTTATTCAGGGTATAAGTGCCCATAGCTTGAGCCTGGAGATAATCAGTTTTCTCTACGTTGTCCGCTATAAAATCGAGACCCTTTTTGATTTGTTGAGAGTATTTTTCAGCATAGGAGGAATTTTCCATTAAAGCCATAACAGCAGAACTGGTGAGAGTAACATGATTTCTTTGGGAGGCATAGAAATAATCACCCTTTTCCGTAAAGGTGCCATTGGGAGCCTGCTGTTCGCTTAAGTACTTAAGACCCTCCTCAATAATCTTGTCATTAATTTTGACAAATTCTCCAATTTGTAGCAAAGAACGCATAACGTAAGCGGTCAACCAAGTAGAACCATTACGGGGTTTGTCTTTGACTTGAGGAGGACCGAAACTACTAAATGAACCATCTTTATGACGATATTTCAAAATATTTTGATAACCTGTTTCCATATTATAACGCAATTTAGTGTCCAAGGCAGGAGTTATACGTTTAGAGTTCTGGAGATATTTCATAACCAAATAATTGGGCAACAAAGTGGACATAGTTTGTTCCCCACAACCAGTAGGCAAACGTACCAAATTATCCAAATTATTTAGAACAGGACCCAAAATATCACCCATAACACCCACTTCCACATGCTGAGAATCAGGCACTAAATCTTCAGGCAATTCCAAATCAAAGGAATTCTTAACCTCAGGTTGCTTTTTCAAATTAACTAAATAGGCACGATTAGCATATTGAGTAACACCCTCGGGAACTACCTTCATGGATTTGTGGATGGCATCTCCAGCAACTGGGGAGATGGCGGTGAATTTTAGCATAACATTGCCTAAGACTTTGGGGCGTAACAAGAAGGAAACACCAGCAGCGCCATTGGCAGGAACGCGAACGCTTTTCACTTGTTTTTGATCGCTTATCACTTCATTGGAGAATTCAGTGAATTCGTATTCATCGTCAGTATTATCTAGGGTAACTTCCACATCTAAAGCCTTGTCCAAATAATTGAAAACTAAGGCAGGAACGTTGATAACTTCACCTGGAAAGCGGAAATTGTTTGTGAGATAATTGCGGGATGGGAATTTAATTAAATTACCTCTCTTAACGGAATATGGTAAACGTATGGATATAAAGAAGGGTAAGAAGGTGGTTACTTTGGTAGACTCTCGAGTTACTCCCAAACCTTTAACAGGATTCAAAGAAAAGGCAGTCAAAACCCAAGAAGTTATAGTTTCGGGTATTTTTTTACTCCAAGTAAATTCAGCGGTTTCAGTGCTAAATAAGAAAGAAGGTTAATGTGAAATGTTTGATATATTACTTTTGAGGATTTACTTTTCAATATCGGCAAATAACCAGGTCTCCGAAAAGTCTTTACGCACTTGCACATTATCAGCAGCAGCGCCACCTCCAGCAGCTCCTGCATCCTCTGCCGCAAAACCAACTCCAGCTTGGGCGCTTGGACGTAAAGGACCAGCTGCAGTCTTAAGATTAATATTATCATTACTTATAAAACCACGATCCAATGATGCAAAAGGCCCTACAAAATTTTTAAATTAAAAAAAATGATAACCTACCGTAACGAAGACTTCGTCATCATCTAAGGCTTCGCGTAACAACTCACTTGACATGTACTCTGGTCTAGTCCAATTATAGAAATAATCGGCGTTTGTTAAAGTCACACAACCGGTATTTGTACCAGGATATTCAGAATAGCCACCTTGATGAGGTGTATCGGTACTAAAGGAACCCAAAATCCAACTAAATTCATGGGGATTAAGATCATTGTTACGTCTTAAGAGCAAAACACTTTGATCTATCGCCATTAGACCCACAAATGAATTGGGTTCAGTTTTGATTTTCAAAGCAACCTCATCACCAGGTTTTACTTGTTTAGCAGCGGTAACATTGATCTTAAAGGAATAAGAAATAAATTGGCATGATGATTGAGGAACGCAAAATTAATGACTTACTTGATTTTGTAATTCAAAATCGATAGAATATCTACGTTCGGCATAATGATATTCACCATTTTCATCCACATAGTAGACATATACACCAAAATAAGGAGCCCACTTTATTTCGGGGGTTAAGGTGAAATTGTGTATCTTGGGTTTATCGGGTAAATCAATATGACCACTCTTTAAAATATTACCGCGTCCTATCACATTGTAATCGAAGTATGGTATAGGTTTACTAGAGTTAAGGGTGAATTCTTCAGGCTTGTTCAGATACAATCTGGAAGATTAAAGGTAGAGAGGAATTATTTCTGGAATCTATTAACAATTTATTATATGTCTTTGCAAACTTACTTGCTTGTATAACTGTACTTAGGTTCCAAGGTAAAATATTCCTTAGGTTTATCATCTTCCTCGTTAGGATTATCGATTTTCTTGGGTTCTCTGTATTGATATGTGGTATATAATTCCCTCTGCTCATCCAAATATTTCAATTCCAAGGAATAATAATGAGAATATCCCTCATACTCTGCAAGATCTGGCAAAGAAACCTTAAAACTAACAAAACCCGTTTCATTCATATGACCCTTAAAGCACACAGTGTGATTATCAGATACTGGAGGTATCATAGTGGTAACCTCTACCGCATCATCTTTCTCCTCCAATTCACGTTCACGATGCCACCAATGATTTTTTCTTAAGACCTCTTTATATTTTAATTCTACTGGCGATTTGGTATCCTTAAGATTGGAACCATCTACATAGGTAATTTGGAAGAGTACATCTTTATCTTTGTCGGCTTCAAAGGTAGAGCAGCTGTCATAGCTAATACAATTCATAGCATAGCGATAGGGATAGATAGTGGTAGAAGTGGTGCCATTGATTTTAACTCCCGTAAATTGCTCTTCGACGGTGGCCAGTACACTCATGTAGGAGGGAGAATTTTTGTAAGGTAAATAAGCTTCATATTCCTTAACATTCAAATCAATTTTAGCTTTGCCCTTAACCATATCGGCGGTTTTAATGAGAGTAGGAGGTTGTTTTTGTTCTTCAGAAGACTTGGAGCCATCGCGTCTAGAATCATAATAATAACTCGAACCCAAAGATAAAATGACGGTAGCCTTGCCATCCAAAGGTTTGCCATAAGTATAGCTACAATAAAGGTGGGAAATTAATATAATATGCTTAAAGCTTTAAGACCTGCTTACTTACTTTGCTCTCACCACGACCTGCATATCACCATCCTTAACCGATACCGATTCAGTGGCCTCCACTTTTACCACATATTTGGGTAAAACATACTTATCTACCTCTATATAGGCAGTTCGATCAAAACGTCCACCATTACTGACACCAATACGCCAACCACCCATTACCGGAAATTCCGATATCTTAAATTTACCAGTATACACACCCTTTATGGTTTCAAAGTCCCGGATTTCTTTGATTCTATTACGTTTGCCATCTTCGAACCATATAACAGCTTCTTTTTGGGGTTTGGTCGGTTTTAAATCTTTATCCAAAAATATTACTCTAAAATTGATTTCATCTCCCGGTTTATATAAACCCTTATCGGTTTGTATTCTCACATGACCGGTAAATTTATTATAATTCAGTTTTGTGGTATTTTTAAAATTATTCATACAATTCACACCCTCGGCGGTGAGATTATAATCACCCTTTTTCAAAACGGGCACATCAAAGTCAACATGTTTGACTTCGTGCTCAGAGGCTTCCACAATTTTTGTTTCATTGTATGAGGGACCTGTTATGCCCACTTTAATTTGACAGGGCTCTGAGGTATGGTGTACAGCAACGGCAGCGGTGTAAGGTTCATTTGAGTGTATGGTGCCAGGTGCGATAACGGTATATTTGCTGGAATAGAATAGACATGTTAGATTATCAATTATTTAAATCAATATTAAATAATCTGTTTTTTTCTTCATATTAATTAAATATTTGTTTAGGTCATTTTAGGTCAACGTTATCTTTTTTTCTTCTAAAATATTTATTTATTTTTTTATATCAAATTTTATGATTTTTAATTTATTACTATTATTTATTATTATCACTTTCAGACGATCTAGTCATTTGTTAAAATGTTTTAGTATCTCAACATTATGTTTCTTATCGATGAGTTTTTTATTTGTTTGTTTTCAATGTATTTTATTTTTAATGTAATAAACATTTTGAACAAATATTTAATTAATTATAATGAAAAATGATTCAAATCTTTATGAATGGAATATTTTGGGAAGAAAAAATATTACAGATTTTATAGTTTCCAAAAATCTAAACCCATAAAATTTTAAACTTAAAACATAACGCCTCAGAGTGTGTTCTAATCGTTTTTTTGGAAATAATTCTGTAACTATTAAACTGTTAAAAATATCTAAATGAAATTTCACTTAGTTACAGCTCAGGTGCTTTCGAGTTGATGTTTAAAAGTACAATCCCCAGTTTGGTCAGGGGCGTAATTGTCAATCGTCCATATTTTGCCAAATTTTATTTTATAAAATGTATGTCATCTAAATTCGTATGACTTTCAAGGCAAGACCTACCAGCATAATTTTTGACTAATTTTGTATTCTATCCAGAATTCAATGTATCAAAAAGTCATCATATAGCTTTTCCCCTAAGAAAGCAAAACTGTCCCACTGTTGCACTTAATGGTATAAATAAACCTCTAAATGGATTACGTTTCATAACTTTATTTGAATAGATGACTTACATGACGTCGTCATACTGAAGCTAAGAGAATTTAAATGAAGTTGAAACCATTTAGCCTTCACGGGCTTATTTATAGCGATTCCAAACTAAGCCTTGATAATAAAATCATCCTGTATAATGGCGTACTAAAGCCAATCTGTGCTAAATGAAAAGATGCACGATTATTGACATTATTCAGAGGACACAGTCGAAAATTCTTAGGATCATAATGGGGAGCGCTATTGTACATACGAATATAAAAAGAGTTCCGTAAATTTAGGGAAAAATATAACGTGAAATTACGGAACCACTTTGTAGGACTTCTATTCGTATACGGGCACATAAAGTCATAGAGCCTACATACTATCCCAATAATAAGGGCCGAATACCTACTTATTCTCTTCTTAGAGAGAATATAGATGTAATTTTAGATTTTAAATTTAAATACTGTTTGTGAGGCCCAAGAAGGTCAGCTTTATATATAAAAGATTAACGTTCTAAAAATTTTTTAGTTAGAAAAGTTTTTATAAATTTTCTTAATAAGAACTTTTAGCATAAATTTTCTTTCTTTAAAAAATTTCAGATAAATTTTCTTTCTTTAAAATTTTCGGATAAATTTTCTTTCTTTAAAAAATTTTGGATAATTTTCTTTAGAAATTTTCGGATAAATTTTCTTTCTTCAGGAAATTTCGGATAAATTGTCTTTATTCAGGAAATTTCGGATAAATTTTCTTTCTTTAGAAAATTTCCGATAAATTTTCTTTCTTTAGAATATTTTCGATAAATTTTCTTTCTTTAGAATATTTTCGATAAATTTTCATTCTTTAGAAAATTTTCGATAAATTTTCTTTCTTTAAAATTTTCGATAAATTTTCTTTCTTCAGGAAATTTCGGATAAATTTTCTTTCTTTAGAAAATTTCGGATAAATTTTCTTTCTATAAAAAATTTCGGATAAATTGTCTTTCTATAGAAAATTTCGGATAAATTTTCTTTCTTTAGAAAATTTCGGATAAATTTTCTTTCTTTAGAAAATTTCGGATAAATTTTCTTTCTTTAGAAAATTTCGGATAAATTTTCTTTCTTTAGAAAATTTCGGATAAATTTTCTTTCTTTAGAAAATTTCGGATAAATCTTTCTTTAGAAAATTTCGAATAAAATTTTCTTTCTTTAGAAAATTTCGGATAAATTTTCTTTCTTTAGAAAATTTCGGATAAATTTTCTTTCTTTATAAAATTTCGGATAAATTTTCTTTCTTTAGAAAATTTCGGGTATATTTTCTTCCTTTAGGAAATTTCGGATAAAGTTTCTTTCTTTAGAAAATTTCGGATAAATTTTCTTTTTTTAGAAAATTTCGGATAAATTTTCTTTTTTAGAAAATTTCGGATTAATTTTCTTTCTTTAGAAAATTTCGGATAAATTTTTCTTCTTTAGAAAATTTTGGATAAATTTTCTTTAGAAAATTTCGGATAAATTTTCTTTCTATAGAAAATTTCGGATAAATTTTTCTTCTTTAGAAAATTTCGGATAAATTTTAATTTTTTAGAAAATTTCGGATAAATTTTATTTTTTTAGAAAATTTCGGATAAATTTTAATTTTTTAGAAAATTTGGGATAAATTTTCCTCTTTTAGAAATTTTTTGCTAAATTTTCTTTCTTTATGGAATTTTTGATAACATTTTAATTTTGTTTATATAGAATTTTCTTTATAATTTTTTTCATAGAATATTTTTACTTTTTGTTATTTATTTTTTACTATAAAAAAAGTATTAATATTTCTAGTCATTTTTTATAGTTTTAAAAAATTAACAAAATTCCCAGATTATCTCTGAATAATTTTTCAAAACCGCTAATAACTCATTAGTATGTCAAACATGTTATGACAGTTTGTTTACTATAAATTGTTTATAAACAATAAAAACTAAAATAATTATTTGTGTGTGTGTTTTTTTGACAAAATTCAATAGAAATTCTAATTTCTATAGAAAAAAATTAGAAACAAAACAAAATTAATAAACATTTTAATCAAGAGAAATAAAATATATGAATGTATGTGTGTGAGAGATTTTTTTTATGATTTTAAAATGATCAAGTTCAAGGCAGAGTTCAGATTCAATGTTCGACATAATTCATGGTGGTTTTTGATGAATTTTAAACAGCAACAACAAATTTTTTTCAAAAAAATTTATTTAAAAACAAATTTTAAATTGTTGTTGTATTTTTTTGTTAATTTTATTACAAACATGAGATTTGTTTTGTGGCTTTTAGTGTGGTGAGTGACGAGAAGTGGGGGTAGATAAGAAGAAGAGTTTAACATTTCTAGGTACTTAATTTATGATGATGATGATGATAATGATTAACAGATTTTTATTTTTATTTTGTTTAAAAATAAAAAGCGTTAAAATTATTACTTTAATATGAATGAGTTGTTATTGTTGTGATGGTTAAAAAGTGTTCGTGTGTGTTTTTTGTTGGTTGGGTTTTTTGACGCACCACCATACAAGTGGTGAAGAGGGGTTATTCACATTGTCATTCCGTATGTAACGCTAAGAAAAGGTCATCGCAGACCCTTATATTATAGTCTTGCATCAAATCAAAATCTCGGTCGATTTAGCTATATCCGTCTGTCTGTCTCTCTGTCCTTCAGTCTGCCTCTCTGTCTGTCTACTCGTCTGTTGTTGGCACGTTTTAATCCATAATTATTGGTAGAGCCTAATGAAATTTTTCCTGAGTATTTATTAAACTCCTGTAAAACTTTCTATTTAAAACCATTAAAATCGGTACTGTTTATTAAAATATATAGACCATTATCTGAGGCAACCTCTAAGTTCCATCGAAGAACTTTCCTAAAATTGTCAATTTTAAATCGACAAATAAGAATGAAGTATATATAAGTAAATATATATAATAACTGTTTTTATGACCTATCAATATATTGTATACGTTTGTGATTGTATGTGTGAATATGTCTGTACAAAACACTTCACTACTTCTCACATATTTGAAATGGAGGGTATTAAAGATCCGACATAGCCGAATATAGCAGTCTTATTTGATTTTTAACAAATTTATCATGTTTTAACACTTTTTTTCTTGGCTCAACACAATGTTGGAGGTTTTTATTGTCACTGATGTTATACAGCCATTTGGGTTTTTGTGCATATGTATATGTGTGTTTGTGTGTGAAGATGTTTGTAAGTGTGACGTAAAATATTAATAAATACATATTTATGAGAATGCATGTAGAGCTCAGAAAAAAATATACAAAATTTACGTTTTATAATATTTCATTTTCAGTGATTTTTTCTGGTTCACACAACAAATATTTTAATTAATTTAAATTCGTGATATTTTCAAAATTGAAAAAATTTAAATTTATTGTAAAGTTTGTAACATGTTAAGAAATATTAAGATAAAGTTCAGAAGTCACTGCTTATGTTTAGAACCGTATAATAATGTTCGTCCTTTTTTCCTTAAACTTAATTACATAATTATCTACTTATAGACAATTAAAGATATATTTTTACCAAAAATTAGGAAAATAACTCTTTCATAGAAAATGAAGATAAAAATTTTCTTCTATAAAAAATTCTCAACAAATCAGTCTTAAATTCTAAGTCGTTATTCTAATTTAGGACCATGAATTAAAGTATGTTCTTCCATCCTTTCCGTCATATAAATTTAAGTATTTTTTATTTCTATGGAAATTCTTGGGTAAATGTTCTCTGTTGAACAATTCTGATTTAATACAAAAATCCAACCCACTTAGCATACAAATGAATTTATTATTGCACAGTGGGACTCAGAAAAGACGATTGTTTTCGGTCTTACTTGTGATATAAAACTTAGAAATTTTAAGATAGATTTCTTTTATAGAAAATAGAAAGATATTTTTATTCAATAGAAAATTTTTACAAATTGCCATTCTGTAGAAAATTATTAATTTATCAACCTAAAGCTTCATTTCATTTAAATATTTTTTCTTTATTTGTCAAATTTTGAATAAATGTTTTTTATGGAAAATAAAAGTAACGTATTCTTTCTATAGAAAATTTTTTACTAGTAATATTTTATACAAAACTCAGAATAAATTTATTTAAAATTTGAGACTTAGAAATCAAATTTGTCCTTCCATCTTCCTTTTCATATAAACAATAACAAATTTTATTTTCTTTAAATAATTAAAAAAATAATAATAATTTTAATTGAAAATATATTTTCTATGGAAAATATTCTACGAAACATTTTTTCTGAAACTTTGAAAAGAATTAATATAAAGTATAAGTAATTATTGCATTATGGGACAACACTTTTTCTATAGAAAGTATTGCATACAAAATTTTTTTGGAAAAATATTCTTTTTATAGAATCAAATAAAATAAATTTTCTTTTTCTTTCTTTTTGTAGAATTTCTTTTATTTTCAAAAATTTTTCTTCTATAAAAATTTGTTGATATTTTTTCTTGGCGTAGCAAATATAATTTTTTATAATTTTTCTTCCTATGAAAAATTTTTATTTTCTTTTTTAATAGAAAATTTTAATATTTTTTTTTAAGGATCAATTTTTGATCAATATTCTTTCTACAGAAAATTTGTGATCGATTTTCTTTCTATAGAAAATTTTTGATCGATTTTCTTTCTATAGAAAATTTTTTATCAACTTTCTTTCAATATAAAACTTTTGATAAATTTTGATCAATTTTCTTTCTATAGAAATTTTTGATCAATTTTCTTTCTATAGAAAATTTTTGATCAATTTTCTTTCTATAGAAAATTTTTGATCGATTTTCTTTCTATAGAAAATTTTTGATCGATTTTCTTTCTATAGAAAATTTTTAATCGATTTTCTTTCTATAGAAAATTTTTGATCGATTTTCTTTCTATAGAAAATTTTTGATCGATTTTCTTTCTATAGAAAATTTTTGATCGATTTTCTTTCTATAGAAAATTTTTGATCGATTTTCTTTCTATAGAAAATTTTTGATCGATTTTCTTTCTATAGAAAATTTTTGATCAATTTTCTTTCTATAGAAAATTTTTGATCAATTTTGTCTCTACAGAAAATTTTTGATAAATTTTCTTTCAATAGAAAATTTTTGATCAATTTTCTTTTTATAGAAAATTTTTGATCAATTTTTTTCCATAGAAAATTTTTTATAAATTTTCTTTCCATAGAACATTTTTTATAAATTTTCTTTCCATAGAAAATTTTTTATAAATTTTCTTTCCATAAACAATTTTTTATAAATTTTCTTTCCATAAACAATTTTTTATAAATTTTCTTTCTATGAACAATTTTTCATAAATTTTCTTTCCATAAAAACTTTTTCATAAATTTTCTTTCCATAGAAAATTTTTCATAAATTTTCTTTACATAGAAAATTTTTCATAAATTTTCTTTACATAGAAAATTTTTCATAAATTTTCTTTCCATAGAAAATTTTTCATAAATTTTCTTTCCATAGAAAATTTTTTTAAATGTTCTTTCTATAGAAAATGTTCTATAGAAAATTTTTCTTTCTATAGAAAATTTTTGATAATTTTTTTCTATTGAAATTTAGTGATAAATTTTCTTTCCATAGAAATTTTGTAATAATTTTTTTCCATAAAAAAATTTTATAATTTTTTTTATAGAAAATTGTTGATAAATTTTTTATAGAAAATTAATGATAAATTTTTTTATAGAAAATTTTTTATAAATATTTTATAGGAAATTTTTGATAAATTTTTTATAGGAAATTTTTGATAAATTTTTTATAGGAAATTTTTGATAAATTTTTTATAGGAAATTTTTGATAAATTTTTTATAGAAAATTTTTGATAAATTTTTTATAGAAAATTTTTGATAAATTTTTTATAGGAAATTTTTGATATATTTTTTATAGGAAATTTTTCTTCCTATAGAAAATTTTTTGAAGATTTTTTTTTCTATAAAGAATTTTTTAAAATTTTTCTTTTTTTCGAGAATTTTTGAAAATTTTCTTTAGAGAATTTTTGAAAATTTTTTTCTTTCAAAGAAAATATTTTTGATAAATTTTCTTTTTTCAGGATATTTGTGGAAGGTGTTCGTTACATAGAAAATTTTTGAGAGTTTCCATAGAAGATTTCAGATAAATATTTTTCCATAGAAATTTTATATCTTTTTATAGAAGATTTGTTAACATTATTTATCTTTGTAGTAACTTTTGGTTAAAAGGGTCTGTGCGGAGTAAAACATTCATTTGTTGTGAGTATTTTTTGTGCGCGTTAGGGTGGTTCCCATTCGTTGTGGTTGTTTGAAATTATTCTGTCTTGTTTCCATTTGGTTTTGAACTATTTTTAAAATTTATTTATTTATTTTATTTTAAATATTTATTGATGCTAAATTTATCTTATTTTATGTAAATTTTGTTTTAATTCATTTAAATTTTATTTTATATAAATTTGTGCCATTTTGCACACTGTGTCACTTTATTTTGGTGACACAATATTTCTTATAAAAAAGCTTGAAATATGAAATAAAACTTAAGAAAAAATTCAAAATTATTTTAAAACCAGTAATAATGCAATTTTCGGCTATGACGAATCTTTAATACCCACCAAATCAAATGCTTGTAAGGTATATAAGTTATGTTTCGTACATACACAATCACACAATCACACATACACTCACAAACGTATGCAATATACAAAAGTATTTTTGACTATAACTTTTTTCCTGAACCGATTTTGATCAATTTTGAAGTGGTAATATAGAACATATGCAAAATTTTATTATAATTTTCTCAGGAAATTTAGAGGTTACCTCAGATATCGTTCTATATCTTTTAAAATACTGAACTAATTTTGCTATACCAAAAACTCATGTAAAATTTCATTGACTTCTGTCAATAATTGTGGATGTGAGTGTGCCAACAACCGACAGACGGACAGGAGAACATAACTAAATCGACTCAGATTTTGATTTGATAGAAGAATACATATACATCATGGGCTTTGCGATGATTCCACTTAGCGTTACAAACAGAATGACAAAGTTAATATACCCTCTTTAATATTTGTGCTGGTGGAGGGTATAAAAAGTATCAAAAAAAGTAAATCAGGTTTTAAAAGTCATTTAAAAACGTGCCAATTTTGTGTAAATTTGTTGTAGTTGTTGGTATAATTTTTAAATAAAACAAATACTTGAAATAAATTTTCAAAAATAAATTGCATAATTATTTATTTTTTATTTAACGTTAATTTCTTTTATTAATTTTTTCGTGACTTCTTTATAATTTTTTTGCATCATTTATTTTTTTAATTTTTCTGATAATAATTATTATTAGAAATTCATGATTATAAAATTAATTGATAATTTGAATAATTTTTGAACAAAAAAAATTTGAAAAATTATTATATTCTAGGAATTTTGTTAAATTAATTAATTTAACGGTATTTTTTTTTTAATAAAAGCGGGACTACTGGTTGAACTCGTAATAAACAGAATATTTTAACAAGTAAGAATATTATATTCGGCAGTGCCAAGTTTTGAAGACCTTCCACCACTTACTTATATTGTGAAGTATTTACTAAAGTCTTTCAACCCATAACTATAGCAAAATATAGACCGATTGTCAGTAAAATTTCTTTATATCTAACAGCTCTATAAGGTATAGTTCTCTTAGATAGCTTGTTCCATAAAGGGATTCATATGGAAGTTATAGCAGAATATATATCAAGTTCCAATAAAATTACTTTATATCTAACAGTTCTATAAGCTCAAAACTGTTTTCCGGGAAAAGAACTGATATGGGAGCTATGACAAAATATAGTCCTATAATATATATATGACACAGCTAGACAAATAACTGTGTCGAATTTCAATAGAAGAGCTTTTTGAATTTTAATATCATACTTTAAGAGAACCAAGTTTCATTTAAATCGGACGATTATTCAAGGTGTGAGAATGTTTCCAACAGACGGACGGACATAGCTAAATCTGTAGTTTTAAAAATTTTAAATATATAATTGGAAAATTGTTCTTTTAGAACTGGATTAGCTATAGTGAGAAAGCTAGTCCATTCTATAATTATTTTTTGCAAGGTTCCACCTTCTTAATAATGTCTGTCCTTCCGTCCGTCTTTCTAAATGAACAAGGGATCTACTTTTTGATAGTTTCACTTTCTTTAATAAAATTGATAAATCTTTTCTTGAGAGGGAAATTTTAGGATAACTAAATATTTTAAATTTATTCCGGATAAAGCTGTATTAATTCAAGATAACTATATGACACTGGTACCCTGACAATATGTCCATCCTTCCGTCTTTTTTTAGGAAAAAAATCTAAATTAATTTTCATTAATTTTCGTTATAAAGTAAAATGTACATAATTTACTAAATTTTCTTAGAAGGATTACTTTAAAAAAGGATAAATAAGGAGATAACATTTGATATATGCAGATAAAAATTCTCAGTTTTCATATACTCTGGATGGATATAATATTGTCCGTCCTTCCGTCTTTCTTCCCTTAAGAAAATGTCTACATAAAAATTTTTGCGTAACTCATATTTTATACAAAAATTCCTTTAAATTTTAAATTTTACTAAAAGTCTGGATATCAAAATATTTTAGATTAAATTCTGTTCCAATCGGATTGAAATTGGAAGCATTTGTTGTTCTCTAGAAAACACAACTCTGTCCGTCCTTCCGTCTTTCTAATCATACAAAATGTTTAAATAATATTTTTTTCACAAAAATTCCCAAAATAAATTCTTTTTTTAGGAAAAAATCCCCTTAATTAAAAAATCAATATTTTTAAAAATAATAATTCATCTTAAAAATAATCTTAATTTATTTCCTTAATTTTTCAACTTCAAGTGCAAGTTTAAAGTCTTTTTAAATTCAAGTCACGTTTTTTCCATTCACTCTATAATTGTCATATTTTTTTGTCTTAATAAACATATTTGACTTAATGGGTTAATTAGTTACAAAATTTGTATTAGTTAAATGGGTGTGTTGTTGTTATTGTTGTTGTAGTTGTCTTAAAGTAATAAACAATTGTTAAAAAAAAAACAATGTATTCAATGTTGTTACCCTGGCACGTGATTTATTTGTAAACCTAAACGTACAAAAAAATGTACTTAACCAAATAAAGACATAAATCAGTTACTTAGAAGTATTTTGTAATCTTTGGCTTTAAAATTGTAATTATAAAATTGGCAAGAGGTAAATTTGAAAAATGGGGAAAACCCAAGAGTTGTTCAAGTGTTGCATTGAGATTATGTTGAACCCAGACGTTACACCACTAGAACTGAACCAGAAGTGAAATAAAACTGAACTAGGAATGAAATAGAACTGAACCAGAACTGAAATAGAACTGAATTAGAACATAACTGAGTTGAACTAGAGTGGAAACTAGAGTATGAATTAGATTTTGAACCAGAAATAGACCTACAATCTGAACTGAAAACTGAACTAGAAACTGAGTTATAAATTGAAGCAAACACTTAATTGGGAAATGAACTAGAATCTAAGTTAAAAGTTGAAATAGAATCTGAAGAAGGAAATGAGGGAGAAATTGAAATAAAGTCTGAAATATTGTCCGGTCTGCAATCTGATGTAGAATCTGAAATAGTAACTAGAAGTTCAATTGTAGAATGAACTAGAAACTGAAAAAGAGTCTGAATTATGATCTGAAATAGAATTTGCAACCTGTAATATAATCTGAACTAGAAGTTGAACTAGAAACTGAAGTATAGAATGAACTAGAGACTAGATTGGAATCTAAAGTAGAGTCTGAACTAAAATTGAATATAGAATCTGGACCAGAATCAGAATTAGAATCTTATCTAGAATGAGAAATATAGTCTGATTTATAATTTGCTGCAGAATGTAAATTAAAATCTGAATCTGAATTGAAATTTGCACGAGAATCTGAACTAAGATCTGAACTAGAATTTTAATTACAATCTGAGTTATAATCGGAATAAGAAATGAATTAAAATTGAACATTTATTGAATAAGAACTGAATTTGAATTGGACTAGAATTAAACTAGAACTATAATGTATGTTATTTCCCGATTGAAATTATATATTATTGTTCCAACTATATCGAATACTTTAATTCTCTTATAATCTGTAATAACATTTTTTAATCTGTATTAAAATTTTTATAATCCTGACTATAATCTATATATAAATTTCGACTGTAAACAATATATAGTAGTCCTTACTATAATGTGAGTTATGACAATAATTTATGTTGTACTTGTGACTCTAATCTATAATCCAAATTACGTTTTTATACGAAAACAAAATTCTTCGTTTTCAGACACATAAAATTAAAAGTGCTAAAAATGTCAAAGATTTGAAAACAAATATTTATTCCAAATTCGTATTATCAGCATAATTATATTTCATTGTTTTTGCCGAAAAATTCCCCTTAAAAATATAAACATTATTTTGCTATTATTTCCTAGTAAATCCAAAATAAACATACGTATTTCATTAACGTTAAATTTCCTAAAACTCACAATTGACATCATAATAAATATGAAAAAAAAATTTTAATTTTACAAATAAAAATTCTGGAAAATCCCAGCTCTATAGCAAACCACTAGTTATGTACTTTAACTTAAAGTTTATTTATTCCATTAATTGCAAAAGCACTTAAATTAGAAAGAATAATAAAATCTATTACGCTTGACTTACCCTCATTAGCGTGGGCATAAGAAAAGATTTGCATTAAGCAAATAATGAGACAAAACGTCAAACGCATGTCTCGGCCGTTTTTGGTGATTTAACTTCTTCTATGAAAAAAAAAAATTAGTAAACCGGCTTAAAATTTAACACACTTGATTTGTTGTAAAAAGCGAGTATTTCAAAATTTTATATTTCGAGTATTTTTTTCTTCAATAATTCACTTTTAATTTTGAAAACCGAGAGTCGATCTTAACGTTTGAATAGTCAATTGATGACTGACCACAAATTGATGTTGAAACTTAAAAATATTATTTATTTTTATTTAAAAAATTTAAGTTTTTTTTTTGTTTTTATTTTTTAATTTGGTTTGATTTTGTGTGTTTTTGTTTGTCTTGTTCAGGTAGATGATCAACACACAACCGATCAATAACTACAAAAACAACAATTATTTCTCAGTACTGATTTAAAGTTTGTAAACAAAAAATATTGTGTTTTGTGATCAATAAAACTCTCACTCTCTTTTTATTATCTCTTCAAATCAAAGTTAAATAAATAAATTAAAATTTGTATTTACGTTTTTGTTTTTTTTATTTTGCTTTTGCATTGTGTTATTGTTTGATTTTTCTATTTGTTTTTTGTTTTTTATTTTTATTTATTTGAATTCAATTTAAAAACAAGATTTTGTTATTGCTTGTCACCACAACTGATGAAGAGGGTACATTAACTTTGTCATTCCGTGTGTAACGCTAAGAAGGAATCTTTTTGTATTAAATCAAAATTTGAGTCGATTTTGCTATGTCCATCTGTCTGTCTGTCTGTCTGTCTGTCTGTCCGTCTGTCTGTCTGAATTCACTATCATTAATGAATTAATGAAATCTTTGCTGAGTATTTTTTAAAATCCTGAAAAGTAAAATCGGTTTAGTATACTGAAATATATAGTCCAATATCTGAGTCAACCTCTAAGTTCAAGCCAAGAACTTTCGAAAATTTGTCATTTATAAATCACCGAATTATAATGAAAATTTTCTCTAATATTAAGTTAAATGTACTTCATTACCATTCCCAAAATTATTAAAATCGGGTCAGTTATAGTCTAAAATAGCTATAGCCCAAAATATAACTAATTTTATGACTTATTAAGTTTTCTTGTGTTAAGAAAAAAAGTTAATAATTGTCATTGTATGTGTGAGTGTGTATGCACAAAACATAACTCACACACTTACACTCAATTGTGGTGGAGGGTATTGAAGATTCGTCAAGGCCAAATAAAGCACTCTTACTTATTTTTGTTTTTAATTAACCCCGGAGAATTTGAGTAATATTTTCTAATGTAAACTTACTTGATCTATTCTCAATTAACCCTCTAAGGGCAATAAACAAAATATTTAATCTATTATAATAATTAAGAGGAAATCATTAAAGCGATAAGACTATCAAAGTAAATATGAACCGATCTTCGTAAAATTAAATTCAAATATTATCTTCAGCATTAAATATTAGAAGTTTATTAACTTTTGATACCCTTCGCCACTACAAGTTGTGAAGATGGTATATTAACTTTGTCATTCGGTGTGTAATACTAAGAAGGAATCATATCAGAACCCATAATGTATTTTTTTGCAACAAATCATAATCTGAATCGATTAAGCTATGATTGTAAAGATTCGGCATAGCCAACTACAGCATTCTTATTTCTCTCTTCCGTCCCGTAAAGTTAAACAAGGAGTTCCACAGGGCGATGTTCTTGTTTTATTTCTACCGGACTAGATGTGATAACATATGCAGATGACTGTACGATAACGGCTGCGGGCCATAGAGTTAATGACCTATGTGGTTTGGTAAATGGTTATCTCAGCGAAATCCATAACTTCCTAAATGTACCAAACTTGAAACTTTTACCAGCGAAATCAACAGCAATACTCTTCACCACCTGGATAAAAGAGGTAAATAGGAATTTAGGCATCACGGTCGATGGAGTACAAACTCCGACAGTTAACCACCCAAAAATGTTGGGAGTTACATTTAATAGCATATTCACTTTTTCAGCACATGCTACCACAATCACGTAGAAAATCCGAAGTAGAAATAACAGTACTTAGGACATGGATAAAGACCCCTTATTGGCTACATATAAAACGATTTGCCGGCGAATTATGCTGCTCCAGTGTGGACACCATCGCTAAGTGATACCCAGTGGTAAAATATCTAAAGCTCCCAAAATGAACCATAAGAACCATAACGGGCTGTATACAAATGTCCTCAATTCAAAACCTACATGAGGAAACAAAGATCCTCCCAAAAAGGAACATAATGAAATGCCATCCTAATTTTAATATTACACAATTGGAGTTACCGCCGAAGTATGTAAAAAAGGATATTCGTATACACAAACATAACATACATAGATATGTGCAAGATTCTTTGGATCAGAATTTGTATATGACAGCTTTGAACGACATTCACAGAAGCGCCTCAAACTCCGCGGTTTCAAGTTACCGTATGAATGTGGTGCTAGGAGGCCACCCACCGCCCATTGCAGACAATGAACAGATTTCGCCGCGATCAACAAGAGTATTTCTGGCACAACTGAGATGGGAATGGAGCAAAACACTCAATGCCTTTTGGTCACCTATTGTCTGTGCCGTCCCAAACTTATGTCCCAATAGAACCAGAGGACTTTGAAGCTGTGGGCCAGCAAAAATAAATTTATTAAAATAATAATAATAATAATAATAATAATAATAATAATAATAATAATAATAATAATAATAATAACAATAATAAAAGAAAAAGGCAATACTTTTTTTTACTTTTTAACATTATATCCGGATTCACTTAACTGTGCTGGAGGGCATAGTTTATTATTTTATATTGTACAAACTTATTTATTAACGATAAAGTTAATTTGTTTTAAATAAAATTATAATAATTTAAGTTTGTAACTACAAATTAAGAAAATACAAATAAATCCTCGATCCACTCAGATTATTCAATAACAACTTTTGATTTCAGATTTCCCTCCCTACTTTATTTTATACTAACTTAATCTCAGATTCTAGATAAGTTTATATTTTTAGTTATAATTTTCGTTTAGATTCTTGTCAAAATTATAGTTCCGTTTAAATTCTGTAGACTAAGTATAGAACCAAGTTCTAATTCTGGCTCAAAATATTTTTCAGATACTTATGTAGATCGTAGTTCACAATGCATTTCAAAACTAGTTCAGATATTAATCATGATTCCATTTTATATTTTAGATCATCTTAAATACAGATTTTAATTCAGATATGGATTCTAGATCGAACTCTTGTTTTGATTTTGGTAAAAAATTTTTAGATACATTTTTTATTTAATGTGCAGCCCAAAGATTTTTCTAGATTATTTTTAAGTTCTAGTCCAGTTCCAGTTTAGTTCTAGTTCAATTCAGTTCTAAATTAGTTCTAGTTAAGTGCTAGTTCAGTGTTAGTTCTGTGTTAGTTCAGTTCTAGTTCAGTTCTATTCCGTTTCTAGCCCAGTTGCTGGTCAATTATAGTTCAGTTCCAGTTTAGTTTTAGTTCAGTTCCAGTTCAATTTTACTTCAGTTCTAACTCAGTTCTAAATTAGTTCTAGTTTAGTTCTAGTTTATGGTAGTTCAGTGCTAGTTCAGTTCAAGCCCATTTCTAGTCCAGTTCTTGGTCAATTATAGTTTAGTTCTACTTCAGTTCTAGTTCAGTTCTAGTTCAGTTCTAATTTAGTTTTAGTGTTTTCTAGTTCAATTCTAGTTCATTTTCGGTTCAGTTCATTTTCTATATTTACTTCTAAATCAGTTCTAGTTAAGATTTTTAAGTTAAAATTCTGGTTCAGTTTGTGGTTCAGATTCTTAAACACATTTTTCTAGTTCGGATTATAGTGACGAGTTTAGTTCAGATGTAGTTCATTTTTGTAGCTCATACTCCTATTAAACTTCTAGTTCAGTTTCTAATTTATGTTCTACGTCAGTTTGCATGCTGTTCCTGGTCGACTTCATTTGGATTTTGTTCTCTTTATTTCTAGTTGAATTCTCCTCAGTATTGTGGTTTAGTTTTTATTTCAGATTGCAGTTCAGAATTTTGCAAATTAAACCGGTATTTGAACTAGATAATGAGGTTTAGATTTAATGTTTTTCAGACTCAATTATATCTTAATACTACTTGTGGCTCAATTTAAATTTAGTTCAGATTTAAGTTCAGTTTCAATTTCAAATTGTTTTTCAAAAGCAAGTTTAAATTTTGGCTTCGTGCTGGTTCATTTCTAATTTAAGTTCTTATTCAGTATCCCATTCGTAATATATTTTGGTCAGTTTGTGATTGAAGTTATACCTGAAGTAAATAAATTTAATTTCAGTTACTTATTCATGTTGTAATTTCTGATTTATTTCTAGTTCCTTTGATTTTTTAGATTTTAATGTCAGTTCTAATTAGAGATCTATTGCAGGCTACTATTTCTTGTTATGATCTCTTCCCCAGTTCTATTTCAAATTCCGGTTTAGTTAAGGTTACATCCTTCTCATTCAAGAAGAACTTATATAAAAATTCCCCCATATTATAATTTATATTAAAATAATGTACAATAACGTCAATGTTTACTAATTGGACATGCAATTATAATTTAAATTCAACATAAATATTAATTTGTGACGTTTTTCGAAAACCCATTAGTTTTTATCTTGAAACTTCTAAATTCATCCGAAATAGTCACATACATTCCTAAAATGTTTTTAGCACTCAAGGGACTTTTTTTTAAAAATTTCGTATAAAGAAAATGTTAATTATCATAAAAAATTATTTTATTTGCGTTAAAATTTCACAAATTTGGTGTTATTTAGTCATTTTTAATTATTTTGTAACAATAACGAAAATTATCTAAAATTGATCTCAAACTTTTTTCATTTTTGCACTTAAATAAGAATTAAAATTCAATACAAAAACTTCATAAAATAAAATTCTGGTCCGATTTTGTGAACAACAATAATAAAATAAAGTGAAATTAAAAAATTTTCATAATTATACCCTACACCACCATAATTATTAATGTGTTGCGTTTGTGGAGATGTTTGTAATGTGTAGGAAAAATATTCGAAACACCACTTTTAGTTCGACTTAGAGTTACTGCCTGAGTTGATTTAACTATGTGCGTCCATCCGACAGTTGGGCTGGCTGTCCATGTAAAACTTGTACGTAAAGTAGAGGTCGCAGTTTTGAATATGACAGTTAGTATTATTTGCCTCATGCCTTTTTAAATTGACGTATGATTGGTTCATTATTTCATAGAGGTGCCATACAAATGTCCTTCCGGATAAGTGGGCTGGGATCTGGTAAACATAAAACAATTTTACTTAAACTTTGCAATAGTAAGTTTCTTCTTATTTGGTGAAATTATGATAAATTTAATAAAATCCATATGAAAAATTAGACAAAGATCGGTCCATATTTTTTTTAATTCCCATATAACCCTTCTTTTAAATTATTATTTTAATTTTTCGTAGCAACAATGTAGTGTTGGGTATTACATAGTCGGGTTTGACCGACTATAACATTTTTACTGGTTTTAGCAACTAAGAATTATATATTCGGTTATGCCAAATCTTCAATTTAAAACCACCACAAATGCATCTGAAGTTTCGTACATACACACTCACAGACGTATACAATAACCTTAGAGAGTCATAAGTGAACTATATATTTTGTTTAAATTTTTTTTCTTCTGAGCCGATTTTCATAGTTTTGGAATGGTAATGAAGTATGGCAAATTTCTAATAAATAACAATTTTACGAAAGCTTTTGATTGAAGTTAGAGTTTACCTTAGACATCGGTCTATATCTTTTTTATAGGACATTTTCAGGACAACAACAAATTATCAGAATAAACGCATTTAGTTCTGTCATAATTGTGAATGTGAGCGTGCGTACAACTGAAAGACAGACGGACATACTAAATCGAGTCAGATTTGATTTGATGCAAGAATATATATATACATTAGGTATGAGATGATCTTCTTAGCATTACACATGTAATGACAAAGTTAATATGCCCTTCTTAACCACTTTTGATGGTGGAGGGTATAAAAATAATATTTAATTAAAAAGTCATTATAATATGACGTTTGTTCAATTGTTGGCAATTAAATTTATATTAAATTTAAAAAAAAAAAAAAACTACGAAAACGTGTTAAATAGAGAAGAATAAAACTGAAATTAAAATTAATAAAAATATTTTTATAATTATGAATGAATAATTAAAAACTTTTGTTTTAGAAATATTAAAACTTTCATAATTTGTGAATAATTGAAGTTTACAACAGATTTTCATAAAATTGTTCAATTTCGTATTGAAAAAAAGTATCTGAATTTTAAATAAATTAAAATGTTTAACAATTAATTAATTATGTTCTAATAATTATAACATTAAACAAACATACAGACAGACGGACATTCCTATTCTGAGTCAAAAGATTTTACTAAGAGGTGGACGTAACACTATTCTATCTGCTTGTTACAAACAATAGCACAAACACATAAAATGCCGACCATTTATGGTGGTGTAGGGTGTAAATAGGCAAAAATTCGTACCGGCCATTCTAAATCTGATTTTGATTCAGATTAAAATTCAGATTCTAGATCAGAATCTATTTCAGCTTGAAGGTTATATACATTTTCAGATTCTAATGAAAGTTCCCGTTAAGTATACAGTTCAGACTATAACTCAGTTTCTATTGTTAATTTCTAGTTCAAATTAAAGTTGAGCTTTCAGTTTAGATTTTAGCCCAGATTTTAATTAATTATTTAATTCATAATCTAATTTAGACTTAAGTTTATATTCCAGCTCAGAATCTTACTCAGATTTTAGTTCAAATTTTATTAATGACTTCGTTTCAGGATTCTACTTCGATTCTAGTTCAGATTCCTTTTCAGCATCTTCAAATTCTAGTTACGATTTTATTTCAGTCTCTAATTCAAATTTTAATTTTGTTCTTTGTTCAGATTATAATGAGGATTTAAGTTCAGAATCTAGCACAGATTCAAGCTTAGATTCTTGTTTATATAAAATTCTTTCAGATTTCGGATTAGTGTCCAGTTTAAACCATTAATGAGACTCTAGTTCATATTCTGGTTTCAGTTCTAGTTCAGATTGTAGCGCTGTTTCTAGTCAGATTCTGATTAAAATAATACTTTAAATTCTAAATCAGAATCTAGTACGGACTTTAATTTAGGATTCTATCATCGACTTTTGCTAAGCTCTACTCAGATTATATTTACTTTTGTAGTCCAAATTCCATTTAGTTAGTTAAGATTTAATTAAGATTCCAGCTTAGATTTTAGCTTTGATTCTAGCTTAGGTTTCATCTACGATTCCAGTTAAAATTTTATTTCCGTTTCTGATTCAGGCTGTAGTTCAGATTCTGATTAACATTATAGTTCAAGTTTTAGTTAAAATTTTATTTTAGTCTTAACTTAAAGTTATTATTTAGTAAAATTCTGATTTTAATTTCTAGTTCAGATTCTAACTTAAGTTCCAATTATGACTTAGCCCCCGATTCTAACTATGAATCCTGTTCTGATCTAAATTCTAGCTCTGATTCCAGTTAAAACTCTGGTTCAGATTTTTTCAAATCTTGTCCAAATTCAGATTATAGTTTCGATTCTAGTTTATTCTCTACCTCTGATTCTTTTTCCGATTACAGTTGAATTCTACCATAAGTTCTAGTTAATATTTTATTTTCGTTTCAGATTTTAATCTGGATTTTAGTTTAGAGTAGATTTCAGATTTTATTTCCGATTCTTGTTTAAATTTTAGTTAATCTATTAATGCAGACTTTTTCCCAAAAAGATTAATGTTCGTATTTCGGTTCAGTTTATAGTTCGAAATTTATTTCAGACTAAAGTTAAGATCTTGTTTCAGATTTTGTTTAACTTCCCGATTTTTTTAACTAATCCTACTTTCATTTCAGCTTTAAGTTCAAGTTTAGCTTTTGTGTCAAACTTTATTTCAGTTGAATTTTTAGTTCCGATATTCCAGTTCGGATTATAAATCATTTCCTGTTGATTTTAAGTTGAGTTTTCTAGTTTTGATTATTATTTAAACTACAGTTCAGAATCTGGCTTAGATGATGTGAACTTGAAATTCTAGATAAGATTAAAATTCAGATTTAAACTGGGATTTGGACCGTGATTATACTTAAAGTTTTGGTTCAGATTTAGGTTCGAATCAGAGTTCACTTTTTATTTCAGGTTTAGCTTGATTTTCAGTTTACAATAGAAATTTTAATTCAGATTTTTGCTCAGTTTTTAGTTCAGATTTAAGTTCACATTGAGATTCAGATACAAATTTCGATTCAGGCGTAATTCATTTCTGCTGTGGTTCTAGTTAAAATTCCAGTTTAGTTATATTTCAAGTTCTGGTGGAGATTTTGCTTCTGAATCTAGATCGTTTTGATAGAGATTTAGTTTCGTATCGTTGTTCAAGTTCACTTTAGATTCAAGTTTAGATAATTTTTTAGTTTCCATTTGAAATTTTAGTGAAGATTCCCGCTCAGTTTCTTAGGTTCAGATTCAAATTTAAATTGTAATTAGGATCCATATTTTTGTTAGTTTCTAGTTCAGATGTAAATCAACTCTGGTCTGGTTTTAGTTAGTCTTCCAATTCATTTTTAGTTCAGTTGAGATGTTCTAGTGTTTTTATCCTTTTTTATATATTCACTTATATCCTTCATCAAATATTCATTAATTTCTGCTTATTTTACAATATCTCCTAAATCATTTAAATTTCTTTAATGTTACCTATAAATCCCTTTTTATTTTCTAAAAAGCGTAAATCTTTTAAATATAAATTTATCTCCAATTAATAACAATCATACGCCCCATAATACAAAACAAATGTCATATTTAGAATTTACCAGTTCTAAACTTGTGATAAATTTAAAATATTTAACTTTATTAACATTTTTATAGACTCTGAAGGAGATTTTCAAAAAATAAATCACATTATTAACACTTGTAAATAAAACTACTTAAGGAAACAAGAACAAAAACAACAAAAAAAGGACAAACTGGTAAAAGACTAAAACAAAGAGAAAAGAACAAAAATAAATGACAATAAAATAAATGTGTCAAATATTAAATATTTAAATAAAATTTATGATTGTTCTTATGATGTTCTTTTTGTACCCTACACCACCACAAGTGGTTAAGAGGGTATGTTAACTTTATCATTCCGTACGTAACTCTAAAAAGGATTTTTCTCAGACCCCATAATGTATATATATTTATTCTTGCATCAAATAGAAATTTATGTCCATCTGCCACAATAATTTACAGGGCTCAATGAAATTTGGTAGTTAATAAAGCTTAAATGAAATATTCATTAAAGCTCGGATAAAGAGTAAAAGCTTTGAATTTTGAATTGAATTAAAACCATCAAGAAAGTTTCAATTTTAATTTAATGAAGCTTTAACCTACACACTAAACTTTACACATAAATTCTTCCTTTATTAAAGCTTTTAAATGGTTAGCAATTTTAAGCTTTATTTAAAGCTGCAAAACTGCTTTTATTGAAAGGTTTTGATAAATACAGTCTACTTTGAAGCTTTTAAGCTTCAAGCCATATGAAAGCTTCATTTAAAATATTATGTAGTTTTTCAAAAAGCTCTTGTTAAGCTTCAAAAATAAAGGTTTTATTAATAAAAATAAAGTTCAAATGAAATATTTTATAAAGCTCTAATATAGAAATATATAAAAGCTTTCAATTTCGTATTGAGTAAAAATTTTAGGTAAAACTTTAATTTAATGATTTACTAAAAGCTGTAAAACAGATTTTATTGAAAGTTTTCCGTAAATACAGTCCACTTTTAAGCATCAAGCTTTAATCCACTTTAAAGCTTCAAGCCAGGTACCTTTTCAAAAAGCTCATATTTTATACTTGTCAAAAATACAATACAAAACCTAAAACTGAAGAACCCTTAACGTTAATTAAAGCTGCAAATAGGCGTTTTTGAAAGCTCTTGTTAAGCTTTAAAAATTAAGGTTTTATGGAAAAAGTCTAGTGCCAAAATAAACTCCATAATAAACTTGTTTTTGGTAATTTTCTCCATATTTTTTCAATTATAGTTTTCTGTTTGAAAACAGCCAAATCGATCCAATATATTTACTTCAGATGTATTTGGAGGGTATTGAAGATTCGGCATAACCGAATGCAGCATTCTTACTTGCTTCTCCTTCCTGAACAAATTCTTAGGAAACAGGGACTACAAGGGAAGTAAAGTATTTATATTATTTGTCCTTTTTTTCCTTTTTTTTTTGAGCATTTTTTTTTTTTTGGTAGTGTCCCCGATTGTTATCTGTGCTTAAATTTGTGTCTTTTAAGTAGCTTATGGGGAAATGGGAATTGTAAGTTTGTTCAGCTTTTTTTCTAATATTTTTTTCTTGTTGTTTTTGGATTCTTGTATCTTGTGGCAAAAATTCTTCTTCTTGTTTCAATGTCTAGATGAGCATTACAAATGGTTGTCTTTATGTCTGTCTGTGGGTTGTTGGTTTGTCATCTATATATTTGTTTAGTTTCGTTATGTGTGTCTGTGTATGTGTGTGTATCTGTATATATTTGTTTTTATGAGATTTTGTCTGTCTTTTGGGTGTTTGTGTTAAAAATATTATGGTTTTGTTATTTAATGTCAACACTTTTGCTATAAATATGTTCATAAAAATAGATCCTTGTTTTGACAATATGATGACGTTTTAGAAGACAAAAACAAAGAAAAAAAAAAAGGGTTTAAGGAAAACAAAAACAAGTTAAGAACAAAACATTTAAACAGCT
The DNA here is from genome assembly GCA_004302925.2 of Cochliomyia hominivorax. NCBI lineage: Eukaryota > Metazoa > Arthropoda > Insecta > Diptera > Calliphoridae > Cochliomyia > Cochliomyia hominivorax. The sequence goes on along the minus strand of PYHX02000158.1, from coordinate 88,766,177 downwards.
TAAAAGTAAATACTTCAGTTATCAAAATATCAATATGTTTCACACATACAAACATACAAAAATATATGGTTTATAACACAAACAAATAAAGTCCTGATTTACAACTTCGAAATCATTTTAATTTTTGACAAAGAAATAAGAACTTAAAATTGTAAAATATAATCTAGAAAAGCTGTTAAGAGTTAATAGTAAAATGGAACAGAATTAACACTGATAGAAAGAAAATCATAAATAAGATAAAATCCGAAATAAAACCTGAACCAGAATCTAAATATGAGTCTTTACTAATAACTAAACAAGAATCTGTATCTCAAATCTAAACTTAAAATTAAACTAGAATTTCAAAAAAAAGCTCCAAAATAGGAATTAGTAGAAGTAAAATCTAAATTAGAATCTGAGCAAGAATTAGAATCTCAAATCGGAATAAAATAAGAACTAAAACCTTAATTAAAAACGGAACTACAATCTCAAAAAAAATCTGAAAAAGAATCTATAATGCATTATTAACCGAAATCTGAACTGCAGTCTCAAGAGAACTGAAACTAGAACTGAACTAAAATTGAACTAAAACTGAACTTGAACTGAACTAGAACTGAACTGGATATGAACTTGAACTGAACTAGAACTGAACTGGATATGACTTGAACTGAACAAGATCTGAAATATAACTGACCCAAATATGAACTTGAGCTGAACTAAAACTGAAATAGATCTGAACTTGAACTGCACTAGAACTGAACTAGAATTGAAGTACAACTGAACTAGAACTGAGCCAGAACTGAGGTAAAACTGAACTAGAACTGAACCAAATATGAACTTGAACTGAACTAAAACTGAACTAGAACTGAACTAAAACTGAACTAGAACTGAACTAAAACTGAACTAGAACTGAACTAGATATTGAAATAGAACTGAACTAGAACTGAACTAGAACTGAACTGGAACTGAACTAGAACTGAACTAAAACTGAGCAAGATCTGAAATATAACTGACCCAAATATGAACTTGAGCTGAACTAAAACTGAACTAGAACTGAACTAAAACTGAACTAGAACTGAACTAAAACTGAACTTGAACTGAACTAGAACTGAACTAGAACTGAACTGGATATGACTTGAACTGAACAAGATCTGAAATATAACTGACCCAAATATGAACTTGAGCTGAACTAAAACTGAACTAAAACTGAATTTAAACTGAACTTGAACTGCACTAGAACTGAACTAGAATTGAAGTACAACTGAACTAGAACTGAACTAAAACTGAGCAAGATCTGAAATATAACTGACCCAAATATGAACTTGAGCTGAACTAAAACTGAACTAGAACTGAACTAAAACTGAACTAGAACTGAACTAAAACTGAACTAGAACTGAACTAGATATTGAAATAGAACTGAACTAGAACTGAACTGGATATGACTTGAACTGAACAAGATCTGAAATATAACTGACCCAAATATGAACTTGAGCTGAACTAAAACTGAACTAAAACTGAATTTAAACTGAACTTGAACTGCACTAGAACTGAACTAGAATTGAAGTACAACTGAACTAGAACTGAGTCAGAACTGAACTAAAACTGAACTGGAACTGAACTTGAACTGCACTAGAACTGAACTAGAACTAAACTAGAACTGAGTTAAAACTGAACTAGAGCTTTTTAACTAAATTGAAATTGAACTAGAGCTGAACTTGAGTCAGTTTCGGAAGAGCTCTCGTGAGGCGGTGTTTTTAATGTAATACTTTCTTTCATCTTTGTTTGTTTTTTATCATCTATTTTGCTTCTTGACTTCTAAATCTCTCTTGTCTATCTTGACTTCCGTTTCACAAGAATCGTAAGTCAAACGGCAACGTAATTTCTTTGCTTGTTCTCCTTTTTTTTTGTTGGAAAAAAGATTATTTTATGAATTATGGTACAAACATATATTTATGCATAACCACACATATAAATAGAACTGCTAACACATACACATATATGTGTGTAAGTATGTAGAACAGGAAGACATGCATAAATATAACATTTATTACATGCATGTTGCTGCATGCCACATGAACTTTAGAAATTATATTTTTGCTTACGAGTTGCTTTATTTTCATTGTGTGAGTGTATGTGTGTGTATGTTTGTTTTTATTTTGCTTTAGTATTGAAAACAAAAATATGGTGGTTTTTTGCTTTCAAAATATTTGTTGCAAGTAAAATATTTGCTTGATTTTATTACCAAGAAAACTCCTTGAAGTAAAGCAGTATTTTTGAAAGATTTCTATTTTTTGGGAAGAGGGATGAGAGAGGGGAAGAGAGGGAGCTGTGTTAGAATTTAATGTTTGTTTACTTAAAATTTTCTTGATATTGAAAGGAAATTTATCAATATTTTTTAAGGAAATAACTAATTTTATGTTCGAATTATAAAATAAAATTTTGAGAAAAAATATGTTTTAATAACGATAAGAGTTTGTAATTTATTTCGTCGGGAATGTGTTTAAATTAAAATTTTACTTAAAGTGGCAAAAACAGGAAAATATAACATGTAAATATAAATTTGAAATTAAATGATAAGAGATTTAAAATTTATGGTTTCGAAAATTTTAAGATTTTTTAATAAAATTAAAAAAGGATAACTTTAATACGTTTAAACAGAGTATTTTTTGAATTATATAAAAATGATGTACTGGACGTATGATTGATATTAATTGTGATGAATTTTTAAAACCTCTTAATTTATTCGACAAAAATTTAGGATTTAAATTTAGGAATCTTTTTTAATTAAATTTTTAGTTGTTCACATAAATTATATTTTAAGAAGTGAAATCGAAATAATAATGAAACTTACAGTATAGACGAAATTTTGAAAATTTTTCGGAAACCCTACCATTATCGTTTTTTAAAGTGCTTTCTGTTACTTTGCTGGAACAGCTATCTCCGTTTAAAATCTACCACCTCTTGAATAGCTATTCTGTGCTCTTCAATTCTCCTTTATCAAGAGTTCAATATCTTTTCTCCACAGCCCTAATTCCGGGCAAAATGGGGGATTTACTTATCTTGGTACAAATACCGCATTATAGATTTTATTTACCATAGTAAAAGGGTGTCCAGTGAGGCCAAAAATAAATGGAGACATTATGAATGGAAGCAGCCTCTTTTGATAAACAATCCTTAATGTAGATTTCGGTATTTATAACGCCCGTTGACTTCATTTGCCGCACCTGCACAATGCTCGCCATATTAGAAACTTTGAGTGAAATTTTATCCGCTTTTTGGTCTTAAACTTCCCTCGACCATCAGCAACATTATTTTTTCTTTTTTGAAAAATTCTCAATAGTTCGAATGCTTTCCTTCGGACGTGCTCGCTTGAAATGATGTCTATTAAGTTGGCTTTTTCTCGGTTCTATTTAATAACATTGGAAACAGTTTGATTGAAGACTTTCGAATGCTTGGCCAAGATGTTCTAATTTATTTCATATTTAATAATTTTATTATGCATTTTTGGATTTTGGCTTTGAAAACTTCTTAATAAAGGGAACATTTATCAGAACCATATATTTTTTAATTTAATTTTTTATAGATTAATGAAGGCTTTTCTTAAATTTTATAAAAATATTGTACTGGACGTATGATTGATATTAATTATGATAGATTTTTTAAACCTCATAATATATTCGACAAAAATTTAATTTTAAATTTGAATTTTGGGAATCTGTTTTTGTTAAATTTCTAGTTTTTATACTAAAATTATATTTTACCAAAAACAGACTAATAAAAGTAAACAAAAACTCTTCACAAAAATTGCTTAAATTATATTCATTTTATAAAATAACAAAAGTTCTTTTTAAGAAAACTGAACAAACTGTCTGACTACTTGGAAGGATGTGAACAAGATGTTAACAGTCTTGTTAAAAAGTCAGTGAACTTTACTAAAAAATATAATTTCATTTTATTTTATTTTATTTTATTTTATTTTATTTTATTTTATTAAGAGAAAAAGGTAAACAAAAACTAAAATAATAATTTTTAAACAAGTTTTTTTTTAAGATTTACTAAAGTTTTCACTTTAAATAAATAAAAGTTCAAAAAGAAATTTACATACGAAAATAAACATAAAAAATTGTGGTGAAAATCATAACACAGAATATATGAAAACGTATACTTAATAAAAATTAATCATACGCTAAGGAACCGGAACAAGAAGAGGGAAGTAGCAGGTAAACGGAAGCTCCAAAAACACTTTATACGGAGTCTTAAGTGATCTTAAAGCTTTAAGATTGCTTTCCTTAAACCTTAAACTGCTCTCTAATTTAGTCCCTTTTCTTCTATCTCCATTTACCTTCTAAGCTCTTTCTTGTCCAGAACAAAACTTTTAAATTTAATTCTTTTCTTCTAATATCATATCATTTTATCTTTTGTATCTAAATAAAAAATCCCCAAGTAAAATAAAACCTTCTATTATTACACTTCCTTCTTCCACCTTAATAATCCATAATTACACATGTATTGCTTTTTTTCCATTTTACACAAATTCGTCCAATTGTCATTTGAAAGTTTCTATTTGCAACAAAATCTGTGGGATTTATTTTACATTTTCTCATGTCTTTATATTTGGCTTGTGAATGTCATTAACATTTGAAATGTTATTTTGTTTTTATAACCTGAACAAGCGGGGTTTTGCTGATAATTTGAGATTATTAAATTTTCAAATGTGTTAAATGGGTTTTTTGAGTAAATTGTGTGAAACAAATGATTTTGGCATTTAAGCGAGGAATTTTGTAAATACTTGAAATAGAACATGATTTAGGCAGTAAAATAAAAACTTAAATAAATTCCTAACTGGATTCTAACGTGAAATCCGAAAATCTAAATTAGAATTTAGTTACAATATGAAATGGAATAACTAAAATCTGAAATAGACTCTATTTGGAGAAACTTAACTAAAAACTAGAATTAAAACTGAAATCTGATCAATGGTCTTCATACAATGGAAATTTGAATTACAATCGGAACAAGAATTTAAACTTGAACCTGAAAAAGAATCTAAAATTAAACCTAAATTATAATGTAAACTTAATTCAACCAATCTGAGCTTAAATCCAATACAAAATCCGTCTTAAGAAATTTAAATGATCTGAATTAGATTTTGTAGGCTCTTCATTCAACCCTGGACTACATTTGAGCAAAGAATTTAAACTCCAACATAATAAATAATCTAAAATTAAACCTAAATAAGAATCCGAAATAGAGTCATAGTGAGATTATAAACGGAAAATCTTAACCACAATCTGAATTAGAATCTTAAGGGGAATTTCTACCAGAACTTAAATAAATCCGAATGAGCACATTTAGTAGGAACTATATGTAATATGCACGTTAATTTAATCAATAACTACGATATCAAGTGAGCTGGAATATGAAACAAGATCTAAACATAAATATGAAATGGAATCTGTTTTAAAATCTCTACAAGAATCTGAACTAAAAGCTAAACTCAAATTCTAAGTAGAACCTGATGCAGGACTAACTGCCCTCGATCCTTAACCATATTATAAATCAAAGTCTGAACTTAAATTTGAAATTACTTTTAAATTTCAAACAAAAAAATGTTAATTAAAATCTAAACTTAAATTCGTATTAAAATCTGAAATAAAATCAGAACTGGACTGTGAATTTGAATCTAAAAATTATAACTAATTTTGAACCAAAAACCTGTACTAAAATCTAAATGAACTGTAATCCAAAATCCTTTTTTAAGCCAGAATCTGAAACCAAATCAAATACAGAATCTGCAGAATAAGATGAACATGAATCCAAGTCGAACTTCGTATATAATCTGGAACTTGAAACTAAATCTGAACCATGAAGAATGTGAACTAAAATCAAAAATAAGAATCTTAACCAGAATATGAACTAGAAATTTTATCGGAATTTAAATTTTAATCTGAAAATATAAATCTGAACTTTACCAGAACTAAAATTTAATATAAACGGGAAATCTGAACATGAATAAAAATCTGATCTAGAAGCTGAAATTGAAATCAAACTAGAATCTAAGCTGTAATCTGAATTTAAAGCTGAACAATAATCTGAACTTAAATTGGGAAATGAAATAAGAATTTTGACTAAAATCTGAATTAGAATCTGAACTGTAACTTAGATCAGAATTTCTAAACCAGAAAATGAACCAGAATCTAGAAACAGAACTAGTTGCCCAGTTGATCTAAACTGGACTCTGAAGTAGAATTTGAATTAATAATTTTATCTAAAATCTGTAACAGAGTCTGAACTAGAATCGAATCTAGTATCTGAACTAAATCTAAACTAAAAATTCAACCATAATCTAAGCATATTTCTGAATTAAAAACTGAACTAGAATTGATCCAGCTTCCAAATAAAGTTTAAATTATAATTCAGAATTTAAACTTTATTTGAAGTAGATTCTGAACAACTACGAAACTAGAATTTAAGATGAACAGAATTTGAAATCCTAATTGAATCTCAATCTGAATCTGATTTAAGTTAGAACTAGATTATGAACTGAAATTTGAACTAGAATCTGATCAAGAATCCTATTTAGAATTAGAACTAGAAACTGAATGAGAATTTGAAGTAAAAGATTCTGAAATAGAATCTTGTACTGGGATCATAAACAATGAACTAGAATCTGAACTATAATGGGAACCTGATTTTGAACTAAAATTTAAAATAGAATCTGAACAAGAACTTCATTAAGAAACTGAACAAGAATCTGAAATTGAATAAGAAACTGAATCAGAATTAGAATTTATTCTTTGATTTGAACTAGAACTAAATTTGGTTTTTGGTAGCATTGAAATGGAGCTGAACTAAAACTTATACTGGAACTGAAATCAATCAAAATCTGTAGTAATATCGGAGTATAATCTTAGTAAGAATCTGAACTTTAATCTGAACTAAAGTGAAGTCCGTGCTAGAATAAAAACGGGTTCCTGAACTGTAATTCCTAAACTAAAATCGGAACAAAAATCTAAAACAAATATCAGATCAACCAATCGGAATATGAAGTAGAATCTAAACTATTCTACAAGATTATATTCTTAACCCAAATCGGGTTAAGAATATAATTTTATTATCTGAACTGGAGTCTTAAAGCGAAATCTGAACTGGAAATATATTTATAAAATATAATGTTTACTGTAATAAATAGTGAACTTGAAAATCATTTAGAATCTGGACCTAAAAATCTGATTTAGAATCAGAGTAAGAATCTGATTTTAATATAAACTATATCTGTCTAAGTATCTGAATTGTAATTTAAATTCCAATATGAACTAGAATATTAAACTGGAGTCTGAACTAAAACCTAAAGAGGATTTAGCAACTAAAATATAATCTAAAATTTAATCTAGAATCCCTTCCGATCATTTAAAATTTGAAACTGATCAAGAATCTTGAACTCGAAACTAAAGTGGTATTTGATCTGTAGTTTAAGCAAGAATTAGAACAATCTGAACTGGGATCTGAGCTAAACTCTAAACTAGAATCTGGTTAAGAAATTTACACAGATTTAGATCTGTAATTCGATCTTGTACCGAAGCCAGTATAGTGGGATTAAAATTGAACTAAAATCTGAGAATATAAAACTGGCAGCTGAACCAATATCGGAATTTGATATTGAACAGTTACATAGAATTTTTTTAATAAATTTAATTAAATTTATTTTAATTTTTTAAGTAACTCTTAACAATATTTCCTTTATGAATCTTTTGTTGTTGTCTCCTTGTTATTTTTTTACAAGAAACACTGGAAATTTTAAATTTTTGTCTGGCTTAATTTCACCATAAATTCAATAGATTTTCATTGCAATCAACCTTAAGTATTCACGTTATTTTCCTTTTTCTCTCAGTTTTCGCCATGAACTAAATAAAATTCAGTTTCCGCGATTTTTTTATTTTTATGCAAAAATTTCTTACAGAATTTTCATTCCATTTTCTTGTTTCTCAGTTAAATATTTAATAGACTTGTTTACCTCAGTCCTGACTTTTGGCGTTTCTGATGTTGCTTTTCGTTTCACTTTTTTTCGTTCACATTTATTCATTCGTTCATTCATCTTTCACTTGGAACATTTGTAATGTTTATAAATTGTGTAGATTTTTTCCTTGTTTATCGTTCGTCCTTTAAATATTTTTATTATTTTTCTTGGTCTCTTCTTAAGGTAGAGTTCAAGATTCTTGGGAGCTGTTTTTTCTTCATCTTTCACGTTGCATATTTACAAGAATTGTGGCAAGATTTATTTGTTGTTGTTTAGAAGTTAGCTTGTGTGGTTGTATGTGTGTGTGTGATTTAAGTTACTCCTTCATGACTTGTTGTTTTTTAAGAGTTTTGGCAGGAACTAAGTTTTCGGATGGTAAATATTTTGTTGATACGTTTGTAAAATGTTGAACTGAAGAGTTAATGAACCATTATAGTTTGACTATAAGTTATTACTAGTTTATGGCCAGAGTTAAGTGAAGAGACTTTGTTAAGTAAATATTTATTGGTGAGTTTAAAAGGACGACAGTTTGAGGACATTTTTAAGTTAACAAAAAAAAGAAAAGGTCCTTTTCTGAGGTTTTTTCTTAAAGAGTAAAGTTACTGATGCTTAACTTTTCAGTTTGAAATTATTGATTAAGATCAACAAAGTTTAGAAAATTTTCAATTAAGGGAAAAAAGCTTGATGGGAGAACGTAAAAATTTGTTTAAGAACTTCATTAAATAAAAATTTTCAAAAAAAAATAAAAAAGTTATTTAATCGAGAATTACAATTTTGAAAATTTTAAGTAAAATAAAAATTTTAAGTGAAATGAAAATTTTAAGTAAAAATGAAATTTTTTGTTAAATGAAAATTTTAAGTAAAAATGAAATTTTAAGTAAAAATGAAAATTTTAAGTAAAAATGAAAATTTTAAGTAAAAATAAAAATTTTTATTAAAAATGAAAATTTTAAGTAAAAATGAAATTTTTTGTTTTTTTTAATGTTAAGTAAAAATAAAAATTTTAAGTAAAAATGAAAATTTGAAGTAAAAATGAAAATTTTATTAAAAATGAAATTTTAATTAAAAAGAAAATTTTAATTACAAATGAAAATTTTAAGTAAAAATGAAATTTTTTGTTAAATAAAAATTTTAAGTAAAAATGATAATTTTAGGTAAAAAGGAAAATTTTAAGTAAAAAATGAAAATTTTTATTAAAAATGAAAATTTTATTAAAAATGAAAATTTTTATTAAAAATGGAAAATTTTTATTAAAAATGAAAATTTTAAGTAAAATGGAAATTTTGTTGTTAAACTAAAAATTTGAAGTAAAAATGAAAAATTTTAAGTAAAAATGAAAATTTTAGGTAAAAAATTGAAAATTGAAGTAAAAATGAAAATTTTTTATTAAAAATGAAAATTTTAATTAAAAAAGTAAATTTTAATTAAAAATGAAAATTTTAAGTAAAATGAAAATTTTTAGTAAAAATTTAAATTTTAAGTAAAAATGAAAATTTTTATTAAAAAATGAAAATTTTTATTAAAAATGAAAATTTTTATTAAAAATGAAAATTTTTATTAAAAATGAAAATTTTTATTAAAAATGAAAATTTTTATTAAAAATAAAAATTTTAAGTAAAAATGAAAATTTGAAGTAAAAATGAAAATTTTAATTAAAAATGAAAAATTTTATTATAAATGAAAATTTTTATTAAAAATGAAAATTTTAAGTAAAAATGATTTTTTTAATAAAAATTTTAAGTGAAAATGAAAATTTTAAGTAAAAAGGAAAATTTTAAATAAAAATGAAATAGTCTAGTAAAGTGCAAATATAAGGCCTGTTTTATTTGCTTGAGTCTGACCTATGTCCAGACTATAGTCTGTCTGTTCTATTGTCCAGACTATAGTCCGTCCGTTATATTGTGCAGACTATAGTCCGTCCGTTATATTGTGCAGACTATAGTCTGTCCGTTCTATTGGCCAGATTATCGCCTGTCCGTTCTATTGGCCAGACTAAAGTGTGTCCGTTCTATTGTCCATACATAGTTTGTCCGTTCTATTGTCCAAACTATAATCTGTCCGTTGTATTGTCCAGACTAGAGTCTTTCTGTTCTATTGTCCAGACATAGTCTGTCCGTTCTGCCAGATTATCGTCTGTCCGTTCTATTGGCCAGACTAAAGTGTGTCCGTTCTATTGTCCTGTATATAGTCTGTTCAATTGTCTAAACTATAGTCTGCTCGATTGTCCAGACTATAGTCTTTAGGCTGTTCTTTTGTTCAGACTATAGACTGTTCGATTGTCCAGACTATAGTCTGTCCTGTTGTCCGGATAATAATCTATTCTATTTTCAAGATTATAGTTTATTCTTATGCCCAGGATATTGTTCGTTCTATTGTCCATTGACCTGTAGTATTGACTAGACTTTGAATTTGCAAAATATACTATATTTTGTCTAATATTTTTAAATTTGTCTTTAATAAATTTTTAATTTAAGTTGTTGTTGTAACTTAATATCTTGAAAATACTATAAAAGTAGAAAACAAAAAAAGAGCTTTTCATCTTGCAACTTGCCTTCAGCTGGTCATCAGCTGCTGTTGCATTTTATAAAATTTTTTGCTTTTTAGTTTATGATGCATGAAATCGAATTGCAAACATAAACTAAACAAATCCAGCAAAATGACAAACAGTTTTAGAAGATTTTTTTCCAGCATTTTCTTATTTTTTTTTTTGCTGCTAAGAAATGTTACTAGAATTTCAAGTATATTTTCTAATTTTTTTCTTGCTCTTGTGCTGCTATTATTTTTCTTGTTATTTTTTGTAGTTCCTTTTTTTGCAGGATATTTTCTCTACTTAAAAGTAGCTTTTTTTCTTATAAATCTAGTAGTTTTGTTTTGTTTTATTTTATTTTATTTTTTGTTTGTTGTAGAAAGAATAAGTAGTCAGCATTATCTAATAAACTAACATTGTTTAACATGCTTTTTACGACACAGAGTCTTAGAAATGGCAGACAAGAAAGAGAAGAAATACCGGAAAATTGTAAATAATATCAAGTAAATTGTTAAAAATTTAAACAGGGAATTTATTTAATACAAGTTACTTTACCCGGTGTGCTTTGCTGCTCAAAAGTTCTCCTTAGTTATAGATTTTGTGAGAAATCACAAATCACGACGTTAAATAAAAAATTCATAAATAGTGATTTTGACAAATCTTTACGACCCATAATGTTTCAAATGAAAATGGAATGGAAATAAATCTGGTTGCTTTGATATTCAGGTGATTCCCCCTCCAACTGGTCTTATCCGCCATATGCTTTATTCAAGTAAAAAATTTTCTCGAGAAAGCAGTTGGGACCAAAATTGAGAACACTCTCTGTTATAGCTTTTCGATATATGATAAACAATATTGGTATTCCTTCCCCAGGTCAGTCTATAGGGATTTTGTAGCCTAAGTTATTATCGCAGTATATCTGAGATCTTTCTTTTCATCACAGTTGACCCAGCCATTTGAAGTCTATGCGTTACACAACATACATACATACATACAACATACATACATACATACATACATACATACAACATACATTCATACAATATAAACACATAATATTTATATATCTAAATCTAAATTGAAAATTTATGTAATTTTTATTTATTTATTTATTATTTATTTATTTATTTTAGTTAACATTTAAATTAAATAAATGATTTGTCTGAAAATAAATATCAAATTTTTATGTCAAATAAAAATATTTTAGACATGCGGTATAAATAAAAATAATAGTCTTTTAATAAAGACATTTATTTTAAAAATTTACTCCCAAAGACATAAATCACTTTTTTACATCTAAACAGCACTTAGAAGGCGTTAAATATTTTATCACTTGGGCGTATGATTATATTAATTATGATGTTGTTTTGAAAATAATAAAATATCAGTTTTATCATTAACAATATAATAAATTTTCTTATAAATTCCAATAATAAACAAATTTATAATAATTTCGCCATAAATATTCACAGCAGAATCCCCTTCCTTTCTTGTCATTTAAAGCCTCAATATAAACCCTTAACCCAATATTAATCCTTTTCCTTTCTTGTCAAAGTTAAAATAACGATACCAAATATTACCCCATTTTATTATTTTTAGTATCATTAAGTTCTCTTTCTCTTTATTTAATACAAAATGTTATTTAAAACTTTATTATGGTCATATATTTTATAAGTCAACAATTTCCACTTTAACACTCACTCCCCATTCATTTAAACCATAAGTACTCCCTAATAAACTTAAATAAACACATACACACATATATATTGTATATTTATTATAAAAACTTTAGTGTGTGTTTATTTTATATAAAAGCGTCTAAGTGGCAGAAACATTTTGTTGCAACAATTGTTAAAAAGATTTGCGAAAAGTTAAGGAGATAAATAAAAACATAACAATACAAAGAGGAGTAAAAGAAATTTCAAAAAAGCGAAGAAGAGTGGTATAGCAAAAAAAATGAAAGATGGCAAGTGAAATTATAATCTAGTGAATTGACAAAACTGGAGTGTTGTGAACAGACCAAGATATAGATCGACCCAAATTATAAACAATTCTACATTCCTAAAAGAAAGAAACCTTTTAGTTCAGGTTTAGTTCAGGTTCTACTCCAGTTACAATATTGATTGTAGTCCAACTTCTTGCAGAGGTTGTAGTAAATATTTAATGCAGTTTTTGCTAGTTTTGCTT
>PYHX02000158.1:88726244-88753367 GCA_004302925.2 Cochliomyia hominivorax | reverse complement strand
AATTTAAAAGAAGGAAAATTATTTTAAAAAATTTAAAAAATGCACCAGGAAGAAGTAAATTTTCTATCGTTTTAAGGGTTTTAAATGAAAATTGTTATCATACCCAAAAGAAGGCAGTAAATCATTGATAATATTAATGAAGTTATTCCTAAAAGAGTTAATATCTTATGTACTACAGGTGTTACAAAAAACCAATGCTAGGAAATTTCTCCAGAACCAGATTCTTCTTCCCCTTCTTCTATTGCTGGGGAATTTGTTGATTTTGCTTCTGTTTCAAAGGGAGAATTGTGCGTTTGCGTTGTGGTGGTTGTTGTTGTTGTGCTAGCTGTATTTGAAGATGTTACTAATTTATCTATATTATTTAATGTATGTTCGGTTTGTTCCAACATGGGTATTTGTTGTGGCAAATCGCTAGTGGCCCATAAATATAGATCTAAAGTTTTCTCTGTACAATCTGCTATAAAACGTACAAAGGGACGTATATCTCCCTCATTGGCCCACTGAAGATATTGATAGTATTTATGTCTTTGTTGTTTGGGTATAATGACAGGAGGATAACCAGCTCTCATAAGTAAAGTATTCATTAATAGCCTAGTAGGTTCTGCCATTGCCATCTATAAAGGGGTGAATATGCACCAGTTTATAATGGGCTAAAGCAGCATGTCTTTTTGAAAAAGAAATAAGCAAAAATTGAAATTCATTTCCACTTTTTTATTTTTTCCTTCAAACTTACTTTATTGGATGCATTGACATGACCTGCTCTGAGTTTAACAATTTTCAAAATGTCTCATTAGTATTGATAAATCTCCCGGTCCTGGGGAACAGACCGCCCACATATACTTGAGTACGTCTAATTCTCCTCCCTCTATGGGATTCCACATGACCCAAACACGCCGATGTATATCCAATATATCTTTTAAAGTGATTTCCATTCTGTTGGGAAAATAAATATAAATTAATCACTTCTTTCTTCATTTTCCGACTTTTGTACTCACTTATTCACCAAGCTGGCATTAATATATTTCATGGCCAAATCTAAACCTAAAATCTCATTATGTTCATCTATTGATTTACCATCGACAGCTGTGCGTGTTTCTAATATGGAGCGAGTTTGGGCCCAATGTCATGGTATTGCCTTCTATTCCAACCGAATGATAGATATGTTGAAAGTATGCCTCCTTTTTTGCTCTCTTAGGGCGGCATTAGATTCATGTATTCCAGAGAGAGCATCGCGTTTACGATCTAACTCCATTAAACGTCTTTCGTCTAGAGTTTGTACTATAGCAGCGGTACGTTGACGATTTGCTAAGCTTCTGAATAGCTGGGATTAATAGTAAGAGCCTAAAAAATAAATTAAAATGTCAGGTTAAAAAACTAAACTAGAACTGTTTCAGGGAACCGGAACCGTACTAAACGAAAATAGAACTGAAACAGAACTGTACAAGACGTTAAATAGAACTGAAATTAAATTGAACTAGAACTGAACTGGAACTGAACTAGAACAGAACTTTAACTGAACTATAACTAGAACTAAACTAGAACTGAATTAAAACTTAATTGGAGCTGAATTAGAACTGAATAAGATTGAACTAGAACTGAAATAATTTCTATAACTTAATTGAAACTATTGTGAAAACTGAATTAAGACTGAACCAGAACTGAACTAAAAATAAACTGAACTGAATAGAACTGTTATGGAACTATATTAAAACTGTTGACGAACTTAAATAGAGCTGAATTAAAACTGAAGAAGAACTAAACTTGAACTGAACTAGATAAACTATAACTAATTTGAACTGAACAAGAACTTCATCTCACCTGAAAATAATATTGATCGGCCAATACAATATCTCTTCTCGAATGTTCCAAATATTCACCATAACGTAGCAAAACCTCTGGATGCTTGGGAGCCAACGCATAAGCATGTTCAAATAATTTCTGTGCTTTATCCAGTTTCCCAGCTTTGTACATGTCCATAGCTAATTTTAAGGAACCTAAAGCTTCTTTTATATTAGCATCTTCCTTGGGTAAATTGGCGACTGCCGCACCACTTTCCCCATAAAACTCCTTTAAAGCCTGTTGATGATCTTCTTCTATTGCTGCAGCATAAATAGCAAAATCATCTCTGATTTGTAGATAATGATCTTCTGGCAAATGTTGCAATTGTTTATTATATGTCCGATACCAAGGATAATGATAATAAACACAAATGGCCAAAACGACCGAAAAGAAAAAGCCCAAATGATAATAAGATAATTTTAAAACCAACTCTTTTTTCGGTTCTTTTATGAGGAAAGTATTCATTTCCATGGCATATGAGGGGGCGTTTATCGTGGGATATATTATTAACAGATTCTTTGGCTGTAGTGTCTCGATGTGAATGTCGACGTTGTTTTGTCATGTTGGCTGTTTTTTATGCAGCAATTTCCGTGTTTGTTTACAAATGATTTTTTTCGTTTGTGTATTCTAGATCACGGCATTATTTTTAATTAAAATGTTATTTATTCATTTAATTAATTTTTAATTTTTCTTAATAATATTTTAATTAAAGTTTTCACAGGAAATTCTCCTCAAATAAATTTGCGAAAATTATTTCTTCTTTCACTAAAAGGTATTTTTTACAACAAATCTGACGTGTATTTTAATGCTGCTCTCGTAGAAAGTCTACTCTTGATAGTGGGTGAGAAAGAGAGGGAGCATACATTTTTTTTCAAAACAGCTGTGTTTTGTTATCATTGTAAATTTTTTTTGTCGTTTAGCGATGAAAGTTTTTCCATAAATGTTATAGAGATGCCAGATGACTAAAGACGGCATGTTGCGATAAAAATAAAAATATAACGGATACTTTACTAAACATTTTAAATTTTTAAGTAAAAATTTTAGCAAATTAGAAATGTTTTAATAAATATTGAAAATTTTAGTGAAATTTTGATACTTTGGTAAAAAATTTTATTTTTAGTGAATATTTGAAACATTAGTAAACATTTGAAATTTTGGTAGAAATTTGAAGTTATGATGGAAATTCGGAATTTTTGTGGAAATTTAAGATTTTATTGAAAATCTAATATTTTACTAAAAATTGTAAATTTTACTGAAATTTGAAATATTTACAATTTTGAAATTTTTAAAAATTTGATATTACTAGTAAAAATTTGATTTAGAAGATTTTTTTTGTGAAAATTTAGTAAAATTTCCAATTTTTGTATGAAAATTTGAAATTTTAGTAAAATTTTCAATTTTTTTGTTTAAATTTGAAATTTTAGTAAAATTTCCAATTTTTGTATGAAAATTTGAAATTTTAGTAAAATTTAAAATTTTTTTCTGTGAAAATTTGAAATTTTAATAAATTTCCAATTTTTTTTTTTTTTTTTGTGAAAATTTTAAATTTTAGTAAAATTTCCAATTTTTTTGTGAAAATTTTTAATTTTAGTAAAATTTCTAATATTTTTGTGAAAATTTGAAATTTTAGTAAATTTCCATTCTTTTTTTTTTTTAATTTGAAAATTTGAAATTTTATTAAAATTTCCAATTTTTTTGTAAAAATTTGATTTTTTGCTAAAAATTTTAAATTTTTAGTGAAAATTTCAATTTTTTGCTAAAAATTTTAAATTTTTAATCAAAACTTCCAATTTAAGTGAATATCTAAAACTTTTAGTGAAAATTTCAAATTTTTTTGTGAAATTAAAATTTTTAAATGAAAATTTCAAATCTTCTGTTCCTAAATTAGACAATAATTCAGTTTATTGTTTTGATTTTAGTTTTGATTCTAGTTCTGATTAAAGTACTTTTCCAGTTCGAATTCTACCTTTTTTTCAGATTCTAGTTCTCATTTTAGTTCTGTTTCATGTTCTGACTCATACTCTTATTCTAGCGCTAATTCCAGTACTGATTTTAATTCTGATTCTAGTTCAAATTGTAACTATGATTTCAGTTGTTATTCTAGTTCTGATTTCAGTTTTAATTCTAATTCAATTGTTGTTCAGTTGTAGTTCGGTTCTTGGTCAGTTCCAGTCCCAGTTCTATTTCAGTTTTAGTTCATTTGTAGTTCAGTTCTAGTTCTAATTTCAGTTCAGTTATTTTTTGATTTTGTTATCGATATAATTGTGTTTGAAAAATTGTCAGCACTAATGACATTGGCTTTTTTGGAAGTTAAGGAAATATATAAAAAATAACGGTAAATTGAAGAGAATGTAAACAGAGAAGTAGAGATGCCATATTAATTAATGAAAATATTAACCATCCTCATTACATTAAATGTTTTTAGTTTCAATTGAATAAAACAAATAAATTTAAAACAATAATTAAAATGTATAAAATCTAAGATTAAATTAAATATTTTCATTATGTTAATTCAATAAATACATTGTAATAGATTTATTTTATTATATTTCAAGTATCAAGAAATATTTTACTAATAAATAAATCTAAAGAATATAAATGTCTTTATATATTATTACATGATTTAATATATATCAATGCTAGAATAATTATACTTATTGAAAAGTTTACATTAAATTTCCATATTTTTATGGAAAAGTGTATTTTTATTTGACTTCATCATTAATCTGTCAATCATTTTCACGTCCATCCAACGTCCATCTTAAACAAAATATGTTAATCAAATGATCTCAGTTTTTGAAATTAACGAGAAATCTTTTTAGAAATGTTTAAATATGCTGAATTTTTTGTGACAATTAAATAATAATATTATCACGTAGCAAAAGAATTAAAATAATAAAATCATTAGCTAAACAATAAAATAAATTAAAGAAATATAATACTAAACAGGTCTAATATATTTGTATATTAAAAAAGAGATTTATCAAAAACACCTAATGTTATAGAATTTGCACTAAATTTTAATGAATCACAAGCCGGTTTCAAATTCTACCTGGTTGAAGAAAAAAACGCTAATATTTTGTTTTGGGACTACCGTTGTTTTCAATGAATGAAACAATGTTTATATGTATATTATTTATCTAATATAAATATAATTTGACAATAAGATATTAAAATGAATAATAAATGATTTGAAAAAAAAAAAAATATAATTCAGATTTTCGTTTGAAATTAGTGAGCGACCTTAAACTAAGTTCGAATTTTGCTATTTAAGTTTAGAGAAGGGGAAACACTGTTGTCAGGTTTTATGACGCACTGTAGTTTTTAAAAAACCCATGATGTGTTTAAGAAAAAATAAAACCAAAAACAAAGAAAACGTCACTGTAAATTTGTTTAACTTGTTTTGATGACTTAAAAGTCAAACCCTCACTTTGTTGTTTATTTTGCTCTCTAATATATTTTTTATTAAAACAATTAAATGTTTGTAGCAGTTTATTTTTGATTTGTTTTGTAAAATCCGTCTCTGAATAACCAATTACTAAGATATATTTAGAATTATTACGATTATTTTATGAGCTACAATTAATTTTATAGGTATTGTTAGTTAAAGAGGCATTTAGAGAATTAATTAAAATATTAAAATAAGTAAAAATGCTCTTCAATACTCAAATACGTGTGAAGTAGATACTTTAAGTTTCGTGCATACACATTCATATATACACTAAAAAACGTATACAATAACACAAGAACACTTAAGGAGTCATAAATTATTTAGATTTTTGGCTATAATTTTTTCTACTGAACCGATTTTGATAACTTTTGGAAAGGTAATGAAGTAAAGATAACTTTATATTACGGTATAACTTCATTTTATTTTTATTTATAAGTGATAATTTTACGAAAGTTCTTAGATTCAGATATCGGTCTACATTTTTTAATATACTGAACCGATTTTTGTGCTTTAAGCAAATTCTCAGGACTTTAACAAATATTTCGGTAAAATTTCATTGAGCTC
The DNA here is from genome assembly GCA_004302925.2 of Cochliomyia hominivorax. Classification (NCBI taxonomy): domain Eukaryota; kingdom Metazoa; phylum Arthropoda; class Insecta; order Diptera; family Calliphoridae; genus Cochliomyia; species Cochliomyia hominivorax. The sequence continues at coordinate 88,747,513 of PYHX02000158.1, read as the reverse complement.
TGTCATTTATGTGAGCATGCCAACAACTGACAGACGGGCATAGCTAAATCGACTCAGTTTTTGATTTGACGCAGGAATATTTATACATTATGGAGTCTGAGTTTATACCTTCTTAGCATTTAACACGGAATTACAATGTTTATATACCCCCTTCACCACTTGCGGTGGCGGAGAATATAAAAATATATGTTTTTATAATTTTTTGAAATAAATGTAAATTGCTGGTGATTTAAATATGGGAACATATTGGCAACATTGTTTTTAACTCAAAATCACTAAAGAGAGATAGAGAGAAAATATAACGGTATTATTATGTCAATGTAAACATTACATTGTAAACAAATAATTCGTGATGCCATATCAAGGGAAAAACTTTAGTGATTTTTTTAAAATAATTTTTGCAGCTTCTCAATTTAGTTTCTCTTCTCATGTAGGATGTTCCAATTGTCTACTTTTACCATTTATTTAAAATTGTTTTAATATTTTTTTAATTTATTTTGTAAACAAAAATTATTTTTTCTTTTATATATTTTAATTATTACATCACTTTATCTTTTAGTATTTGTAAAAAATTTTTCGTATTTTATTCTAAATATATAACATTTTTCCTTTTTCGTTTATTATTCATATATTTAATAAAATTTTATGGCAAAAATTGTAATCATAGAATGGGACCTAGGAAATCTCTACTTATTAAAAAAAAACAAACAAAATGGTTAAGTTCCACTTAATTTCTAGTTTAGTTCTCCTTCAGTTCTAGTTTCGTTTTAGTTCACTTCTAGTTCAGTTTTAGTTCAATTCAAGTTCAGTACTAGTTCAATTCTATTTCATTTCTGTTTCAGTTCTAGTTTTAGATTACCTAAGACTCAAGATTATAATTTAGTTAGGAGTCTAGTTTGGATTATATTCTAATTTAGAATTTTACTTCAGATTCAGAATGTAGAGCAGATTTTATTTCAGTTTTTAAACTAATTTTCAGTTCAGATTTCAGTTTGGTCTAGATTCAAGTTTAAATTGCAATTTTGATTCAAATTCTTGACTGCATAAGACTCCAGTTCAGATTATAGATTAGACTATAGTTCACAATCTAGTTAAAATCCCAGTCATTCACAGTTCAGATTCTTGTTCAGATTTCAGTTTTAAATGTAACTCAGGTTCAAGTGTAGTTCTGCTTTAGTTAAAATTGAATTTAGTTAAGTTCAGATTATAATTTTTAGTTCAGATTTTGTTTAGATTTTGATCTAGATACTAGTTTGGATACATGTCTAGATTGTATTTGTAACTCTAGTCTAAATTCTATTCATGACACTCGTTCAAATTGTAGTTTAAATTCTAGTCGAGATTTTTGTTCCGGTTCATATGATAATAATATGCGAATCTGGTTCTGATTAAAGCTAAGATTTTTATTTAGATTAAAGATTAAAGTCTAAATTTTTATTTAGATTCTTGTTAAATTTTAAATCTAGATTTAAGAGAAGATATATGTATTCTGCATCATGTTCTAATTCAGGTTTTTGCATTAATTCTCCTTCAGATTATTATCTACTTTTGACTGTATTAGATTCTAGATTAAAACAGATTTTAGTTTAGTTTTTAGTTCAGATTCTTGATCATATTTAAGTAAAGATTCTGGGCAAAAGCAAATTTTATTTCAGAATTAACTTAAGAGTTTTGTGTAAATTCTAATTTAGATTTCAATTCAAAATATTGTTCAGATTTTAGACTAATTTTCAGCTCAGATTCTAGTTTAATTTGGAGTAAAGATTTTTAATAATATTTTAGTTCCGATTCTTGAAAATATTATCCTCGAGTTCAGAATATAGTAAAGTATATAGTTTAGATACTCATCATGATTCTAGTTTAGATTTTAGTTCAGATTCTATTTTGGTTTCTAATTCAGATTTCAGAGATTTTAATCCAGTTCAGATTATGTTTTCTTAGAGATTTTATTTCAGATCATATTTTATTTTCTTTTTAAATTTATTTTTAAAAATTTTATTTCATTATAATAAAATACATATTTTAGAGGGGATTTTCCCCTTTTGTCCTAAAACCATTTTGAAATGTTTGCTTGTGTTAATTTTTTATTTAAATTAGCAAGTTCTTTTAGCCACAAAATTAGTTAAACTAAATATTTATTTGAATAAATTAATAATTTATATTTTATTTTTTTTTTAATAAAATTGTTGTTTGTATTTCATTTAAAATTATAAAAAAATCTATGAAATAGAAAAAAAATCATAAAGAGATTCAAAAACAAATAAGAATGCTACATTCGGCTATGTTGAATCTTCAATAGCCTCCACCACAAATGCATGTTAAGTGAATACGTTATGTTCGTACTAACACACTTACACATTAACTCACAGATGTATACAATATATAGAGGTTTTTTCTTTAATTTTAACACGGAACACTTATGATGAGTCATAAAATTAGTTATATTTTTGGCTATAACTTTTTTTCGGCTAAGCCAAATCGTCAATAGCCTCCACCACAAATGCATGTAAAGTTAATACGTTATGTTCGTTCTAACACACTCACAGATCTATACAATATATAGAGGTTAATACGGAACACTTAATGAGTCATAAAATTAGTTATATTTTTGGCTATAACTTCTTTTCTACTGAGCCGATTTTGATTATTTTTGGATTGGTAATGTAGTACATATAATTTAAAATTATGGCAACATATCACTCTAATTTCTAGATTTATAACCGACAATTTTACAAAAGATCTTCGTATGAACTTAGAAGTTGCCTGATTCTGCTGATTTTAATCAAGAAACTTGTCAAATTATTGTGGATGTGAAAGACAGACAGATGAACATTGCTAAATTAACTCAGATTTGGATTTGATGCAAGAATATATATAAATTATGGGATATGAAATCTTTCCTTCTTAACGTTACACACGGAATAATAAAGTTAACATAACCTTTTCACTAGTAGTGGTGGTGGAGGGTACAACAAAACTTATGACCAGAGGATGTTTGAGAACTTTTGAATAGATAAATATATATATGAAAAGATCTCACAAAAAAGACCAGTTCCAAAATGACAAACAAATATTTAGACAAAAATATATATAAAATTATTGGCATAAATTAAAAAGAAATAAGATTTATTTGAATACAAAAAAATCTATATCTGGAGAGCGAAAAATAAAACCAAATGACTAATTAAAAAGAGTATTTTATTTACAAAAAATTAATGTAGAAAAGTAAGGTTAAATAATTATTTATATTAGAAAAAACAAACTATTAAATAAACATTAATTTTAAATTTTTGAAAAAAAAAAATTTTTTTTGATTCACTGTATTTTCCGTGTAATTTGTGTGAATAAAACTCCTACAATTATTTCTAAAAAAATTTCTTTTTATGTAACTTTTATATTTTTTTCTAAACTTTAACATTAAAAAAAGTTGTAATTTAATGTAAATTATTTTTTCAAGTGTAGGAGTAACAATATTACATTGCCACAGTGGTGCCAGATTGCTTTTTTGTAAATAAGGCTATAACTTTAGAACTGTTGCATAATTTTTAATGAAATTTCACATGGACCTTCATGAAGTGTTTCCCAATTGACTTGAAAAAAGAACATGTTATTAGTGAGTCTAGAGAACGAGGAGTGGACGTTCGAAGTTGATAACCTCGGGGACCGAACCTTTTTTGTTTTAAATCGCCATAATTTCCTTGACTCCCGGGAGACGTTAGAAACTTATGCTCTTCCAATACCTGAAATATACCTCAACAATAACTGTGTGTAATTTCCTTGAAATACATTTAACGGTTAAAAAGTTACGTAACATTTTTAAAAAACATTTAACATATATTTACAAGGAATATGAACACATTTCCATGGAGGATGCCAAGTTTCAGTTCGATTTTAAAGAGTAATTTAAAATATTTATATAAGTATTTAGTATTGTTGGAAAGGTAATTACTTGGGAAATAATAATATATACTTGGAAAGGTTTTAAAACTAAATCAATTTAATAAATATTTCAAAAAATAATAATTTTCATTACACTTAAAAAAAATAATATTTTAATAAATAAATAAAATTAATTAAAATTAATGAAATTTGTAATAAAATTAGAATATAGTATACAGAAAATTGTGCTCAATATAAACCCCAAAAAATATTCCCATTTTTTCATACCAAAATACCCAAAATTTAAATCCAGGGAAAACTTGTTTCAAAAATTTAGTTATGTCAGTTAATTGTTCACTCTGCCATTATAAGAGATTTGAGCCATTAAATATTTTTAAGGTAAATAGCTAACACATGTGGCTATATAACCGAGGTAGCTCTTTTTAGCAAGTTTCGCTCCGAATTAATTTTTTTTGCAATAAAAAAATGAAGAATATTTTTTTTTAAATAATTAAACTCCGAGAGGGCTAGCGGGAAAGATGTTCCCCTGATGCCTTTGGATTTGCTTTACATGCATTTATCTTAAGAATTCTTTCAGAATGAAGAACAAAAAATATAGTCCAGAGCAAAATAAATGATTTTAAACTGAAAAAATTTATTGTTTTTTTTGAAAAAAAAATCACAGAAAATCACATTTTTTTCTAAATCTCCATTTCAAATTAATATAACTTTTCACAGAACCCACGTAGATATATAATTCTAGAATATATATTAATTAGAATTTTGTATAGAATTCAGACAATATTTTAGAAATTAAATTTGGACTCAAATGAAGTGCACCAAGTTCAAAAAACTAAATAACAAAATGTTCAGAAATTGTTCAACATTTTTCTTTGGTTTAAAAATCTCGTAAACTATAAGGAATCTTACTTGTTTGGAATACTATTTATAGAGCATTGTTATGACTATATGTATGAAATTTTTTTTAATCAAATCATAAAAAAATTGGAAATTTAATAAAAAAATAATCGTATCCGAGGTGACCAAATTTAAAAGGCCACTCTTCGACTCCAGGATCAGTTAGTAACATATTTTTCTTCAAATCAATTGGATAATTCCTCAGGAATAACTAAGTAAAATTTAGTAAGAAAATATTAAGAAGTTCCAAACATACAGTATTATTTCCAAAAAAGAGCATTTCGAGACCACAGTGCTACATTTTTACGTCATCACCATTTTAAAACAAAACTTGAAATAATGATATATTCGGTTATGCCGAATCTTTAATACCCTCTACCACAACTGCGTGTAAGTAAAAATGTTATGTTTCAAACACATTCACACATACACTCACAAAAGTGTAAAATTTATAGCCGTTTTTCTTAACTACAACACAGTTACACTTAATGAGTCATAAAATTAAATATATTTTTGACTATAACTTTTTTCTACTGAACCGATTTTGATAATGAAGTATATATAGCTTTACATTAAACCTCTCATTTTCAAATTGATAGTTTTACGAAAATACTTTTTTGGAACTTAAAGATTACCTCAGATATCGGTTTATATTTTTTGATATACTCAACCGATTTTGCTGATTTTACATAGGAAACTTCTTAGGACTATAGCATATATTCAGGCCAAAATTTCATTGAGCTCTGTCAATTATAGTCGAAGTGAGCGTGCCAAGAACACGGACAGATAGACGGACATAGACAAAATCGACTCAGATCATATTTAATGGAAGAATATATATACATTATGAAATGTTTCCTTCTTAGTATTACACACGGAATGACAAAGTTATTATACCCTCATCACCACTTATAGCGGTGGAGGGTATAAAAATAGAAAGCTATAAGACGAATTCTTAACTAAGGCGAATTTATTATAGTTTAAAATGCAGTTCAACATGTATAAATCATATTTATATGAAAATCCCGTATAAACCTCTTCCATATGTATGAGTTTGCCACATCAATATTCACTAACTTGTCAAACGGTTTAACTTCAATTGTTTCTTCTATAACATTAATGTCTCCATTTCTCATGTATTTATTTTAAAATGAGGTAATTTTAGTGAGCAAAAATGTTTTTTTTTGAAATTATTGTTATTTTTATAAATTTTATTAAAAAAATAACAATGATGGACAACTTCTCTCTAAGAATTGAACTTGAGACGGATCTAACACACACACATGAGTTGAATGCGTTATGATTCATGTGAATTGTAAATAATTAAATTTAAAAGTCGTAATGACATTTTGATGTAAAATTTAAAAAAAAAAAAAAAAACGGAAACTTAGGAATTTTATTTTCATATAACGAAGATATGAGAATTTTTGCAATTTTTAACACTTTATGTCATTTAAATAATAATTAAAAAAAATTATAATAATAAATTAATATTCTAAAGTGAAAATTTATCGTTTTTTTATAATTCATTTCATAACGTAACGTAATTGAAGATAAAAAGTTTTTTTCAGAATTTAGCTGAGATTCTAGCATATAATAAATTCAGATTTTAGTTTCTAAATCTATGAATTTCGATTTCAGTTAAGTTTCCAGTTCAGACTTTTGGTTTAGATTCTATTTTAAGTTCCAGGTCAGAATCAAGTTCAGTTTCTAGTTTATAATCTGATTAATAAAGTTCAGATTTTAGTTTAAATTTGTTTTACGGTTCCAGTTCAGACTTTAGTCCAGACATAAGTTTAGATTCTCGTTTAGATTTCAGGTCAAAATCAAGTTTAGAATCAACATTATATTCCAGTTTAAATTCTATTTTAAATTCTTCTTAATTAAATTTTGATTCAAATCCTGGTTCAGATAACAAAAGTAATATCCAAGTCCAGTTACCATATCAGATTGTTCAATTATTAGTTCAGATTGTAGTTCCAATTCGGGTTAAGTTCAGTTACATGTTGGTTCTAGTTCGAATTATAATTCAGTAACTAGTTCTGGTCTATTTCTGATTTTTATTTAGATTCAGATGTCAGTTTAGACTTTAGTTCAAGTTACAAGTCAGATGCGATTGTGATTCAGATTCTATTTCAGATTCAACTTGTGATTTGAGTTTAGATTTTATTTCAGCTTTTAGTTGATAATTTTATTCCTGATTTTAGTTCTGATTTTTTTTTCAGATTCGAGTTCATATTTTAATTCATATTTCAGTTTAAGTTTGGATCCTAATCAGATTCGAGTTCCAAAATTTAGTTTAGATTCTGATTAAAATAATTATTCACATTATAGTTAAGATTCCACATCAGACCCTTAATCAGTTCTAGTTCAGTTCTAGTTTAGTTTTCGTTTAGTTCTTGCTTAGTTCAGTTCTAGTTCAGTTTAAGTTCAATTCTAGTTCAGTTCTATTTCAGTTTTAGTTCAGTTTTAGTTCAGTTCTAGTTCAGTATTAGTTCTCTTCTAGTTCAGCTCTCGTTCAGTTCTAGTTCTCTTCTATTTCAGCTCTCGCTCAGTTGAAGTTCAATTCTAGTTTAGTTCTAGTTCACTTCTAGTTGAGTTCTCGTTCAGTTCTAGTTTAGTTCTAGTTCACTTCTAGTTGAGTTCTCGTTCAGTTCTAGTTTAGTTCTAGTTCACTTCTAGTGGAGTTCTCGTTCAGTTCTAGTTTAGTTCTAGTTTAGTTCTAGTTTTAATTTATTTCCATTTAGTGTTTTTTTTTCTCTAATTAAAACTTAATTTCAATAAGTCATATATTTCACTCTTTTAATAAAATTCCCAGTTTAGTAATTTATTTATTTGTTAATTATATTGGCAGCTTTAATAAATTTAATTAATTTTATGTTCATTTTTTTAATTTCAATAAAAAGTTGCATTAACTTCGTTTAATGGCATAAATTATCTTTGGTATTAAATTAATGAAGTCATAGAGCTCTAGACATGGCAAATTTAATTTAGATGATAATTTGAAAATAATAATTTGAAAAATAAATTTTATTAGACAAAAAAATAAATTAAAAAATCAGTTTTTAATCCTCAGTTTTTTACAGCTTTAAAAAGTTTTAAGCTTTTTTTTTTGAGAACAAAAGAAAAATATATGAATTCAAATGTGCAGCCAGACGGACTGACGGACATCATTAAATCAATTCGGAAAGTATTAGTGAAACGATTTTTATACCTAAACTTTGGAATAGGACTATAGTACTATATAGTATAAACAATTAAATTAATTACATCATTTAATTAATTTTAATTCGAAAGTTTTTCTCACTTGGGCTTAGTTTCTTAATCAAGAGTTTCACATGTGCAGGTAGACGGACTGACGGTCTTCATTACATCGTTTTATAAGAAATAAGACTGAACCGATTTTTATACATAAAATTTGGTACAGAGCCATAGTATTTTAGAGTAAAAATAATTTTTGTAAATTAATTAAATTAAAATTAATTCCGAATTTATTAACTCTTGTGTTGAGTATTTTAATTCATAGGTTTTTCATGAGCAGCCGGACAGACGGACGGACATCATTAAGTCAATTCAGAAAGTACAAGTGAAACTATTTTTATACCTAAACTTTGGAATAGGACTATAGTTTTATATAGTATAAACAATTAAATTAATTACATCATTTAATTAATTTTAATTCGAAGTTGTTTGTCACTTGGGCTAAGTTTGTTAATCAAGAGTTTCACATGTGCAGCAGGACGTACTGACGGTCTTCATTACATCGTTTTATAAGAAATAAGACTGAACCGATTTTTATACATAAAATTTGGTACAGAGCCATAGTATTTTAGAGTATAAATAATTTTTGTAAATTAATTAAATTAAAATTAATTCCGAATTTATTAACTCTTGTGTTGAGTATTTTAATTCATAGGTTTTCATGAGCAGCCGGACAGACGGACGGACATCATTAAATCAATTGAGAAGGTGATATTGAACCGATTTTTATATCCAGTAATTGACAAAGGTCTATAGTTGATACGATATATAAAAATTTTAGTATTTTATAGAGTTTAGTTCTAAAAATTATTAAAATTGCAAACAATTCTTTAATCATGAAATTCATTTGATAAGCAGCCAGACGGACGAATGGACGGACATTATTAAATCGTTTCAGAAAAATATTCTGCGCTCATTTTTATAACTATTAATGGGATAGATCTATAAATGTGTACGGTATAAAAAATTAATAAATTTATAATTTTTTCGGTTTAATTCTTAAATTAAAATCTCTTTGCTTTTATCATGAAATTATCATAAATTACCAGCCGGATAGACTGACGGACGGACGGACATCGTTAAATTCACTCAGAAAATGATATTTGGGTAATTTTTACACCTATAAATCAGAAAAAGAATATTATAATTAGGATATAGCGAAATTTAATATTATTGAGATTTGTTTCCTCAAAGTTTTTATTATAGCGAATTATACTTTGAATAAGAAATTCAGTTGATTACCTATCGGACGGACAGATGGACGGACATGGTTTAACAAATTCAGAAAATGATCTTGAGTCGACTTTTTTATTTAAAACTTGAAAAAAGACTGTGGTATCGTAAGGTATAAACTGAATTTCCAAATTTATTTTTTTCTTAAATTTAATTCTAAATTTTTAGCTTTTTGCCATCTGTATTTTGATCAAGAAATTCACTTGATAAACGTTATACAGACAGATGGACGGACAACATTAAATCTATCCTAAAAGCGCATCTAATGCAATTTCTTTAAAAAAGGATATGATAGGAACTATAGTTTCGTAGGATATAAGCAAAATAAGTTATTGGTATATTTTAAGTATAATTCTCAAATGTGATTACCACTTGCGTCCAGAACTTTAATGAATAGCTGCAGTCAGACGGACAGATGGAAGGACATTGTTAAATCGCTTCCAAAAATGTTTCTAAACCGATTTCTTTACTTAAGGATAGAACTAGGACTATAGTTAATTTTTTATTCATTTTAATTCTTATTATCACATTTTTTATCACTTCTTCACAAAAAACCTTGTTAATTTTATATTTTCTTTGATATTTTTTCTACTTTTTAACTTTATTTTTTAAGTATTAAAATTATTATTCTTTTAATAAGATTATTTTTTTAATAATAATTTTTTTCTAACAAAAAGAAAGAAAAAACGTTTTTGTGTCAATTCAATTGAATTGATAAGAAGTTTTTTTAAAAAAGAAGGAATTATGTGATTCTTTTGAAAAGTGAAAGTTTATTTAAAAGATAAGAGAATTTTGGAAAAAAATTAATTTTTTATGTTTTAAAAATTAAGGTCTTATTTAAAATATTTTAATTAATGTCAATGTTTTAAAATTAAAAATTAAATTCTAACAAAAAAATCATGATTTTAGAATTCGCAAAAAAAACAATCATATTTGCAATATGGCTTGTTAATGACTTACAAAAATCTAAACAGTACCAAACAGGAAAGATACCTAATAACGACTTATCTCAATAAACTATAAGAGTGATTTTCAAAGGCGTCAGGTGCCACTATTACCGCCTATTAAATATATCATCAGATTTGTTTTTAAATGCTATAAAAGATGTTTATTTATTATGTTAAAATTTAATATATATATTTTTTCAAAATTGTGGCACGCGTGACTAATCCACAAGTTGTCTTTTCTCCGAAATTATAAAATATATTTTATATATACTGGTTTTTTTTGCTATAAAATATTTATTTTTATTTATGTTCTAAACAATATTTTCTTTAAAATGATTTTTATGACTTTTCAACTGTCACATTTGTCATTAATCAAACAAACGGGAACGGCGACAAAAGATTATAATTTTTTTTGGAAAAAATAAATTCTGAATTTAGCGATTTGTCAGATACAAAAAGACAATTGAAAAAAGATAAATTTATATGAACTGAAATCTGGATTAGAATCTTAACTAGAATCTGAACTCGAATTTGAATAAGAATCTGAACTAGAATCTGCATTAGAAACTGAACTAGAATCTGAACTAGAATTTGAATTAGAATCTGAACTAGAATCTGATCTGGAATCAGAACTACGATCTGAACTAGAATCTGATCTAAAATCTGATCTGGAATCTGAATTAGAATCTGAACTAGAATCTGAACTAAAATATGAACTAGAATCTGAATTAGAATCTGATCTGGAATCAGAACTAGAATCAGAACTAGAATCTGAACTAGAATCTGAACTAGAATTTGATCTGGAATCAGAACTAGAATCTGAACTAGAGTCTGAACTAAAATATGAACTAGAATCTGAATTAGAATCTGATCTGGAATCAGAACTAGAATCAGAACTAGAATCTGAACTAGAATCTGAACTAGAGTCTGAACTAAAATATGAACTAGAATCTGAACTAGAATCTGAACTGGAATCTGAATTAGAATCTGAACTGGAATCTGAATTAGAATCTGAACTAGAATCTGCATAAGAAACTGAAATAGAATCTGCATTAGAAACTGAAATAGAATCTGCATTAGAATTTGAACTAGAATCAGAACTAGAATCTGAACTAGAATCTGATCTGGAATCAGAACTAGAATCTGAACTAGAATCTGATCTAGAATCTGAACTAGAATCTGAACTAGAATCTGAATTAGAATCTGATCTGGAATCAGAACTAGAATCTGAACTAGAATCTGAACTAGAATCTGAACTAGAATCTGAACTAGAATATGATCTGGAATCCGAACTAGAATCTGAATTAGAATCTGATCTGGAATCAGAACTAGAATCAGAACTAGAATCTGAACTAGAATATGATCTGGAATCAGAACTAGATTCTGAACTAGAATCTGAACTAGAATCTGAACTAGAATCTGAACTAGAATATGATCTGGAATCCGAACTAGAATCTGAATTAGAATCTGATCTGAAATCAGAACTAGAATCAGAACTAGAATCTGAACTAGAATATGATCTGGAATCAGAACTAGATTCTGAACTAGAATCTGAACTAGAATATGATCTGGAATCAGAACTAGAATCTGAACTAGAATCTGGATTAGAATTTGAACTAGAATCTGATCTGGAATCAGAACTAGAATCAGAACTAGAATCTGAACTAGAAACTGAACTGAAATTTATTTAAATAAAATGAAATATTTTTTTAATCTCTACTTTCGTGAACGTGAGTCAAATAATCACTTGTTTGAAAATTTGAGAACAGTTCCTATTTAGCCCTGATTTTGGTTTATAAAATTCTTATATATTTGGGATGTGAAAAACTTTCGTAGTGGTGAAATATTGACTTAAATAAGAAAATCAATTTTTCACTTAAAATTAAAGAAACTTTAGAGCGATGAAATGATGGGAGTGAGAGTGGAGAAGCTGAGACACATTTTTATTAAATTGTACATCATTAGATAGCTTATGAAGTATAGTTTTCCATAATACGTAATTTGTGAAAATATTTTTTTTTATTATTTTAAATAGAATTTTCTTTCAACCCATTTTTTTTTTTGAATTTTATTTAAATTTTAAATTCAAAACTTGTCCCAATTTCACATCTATCTATGGGCTTTTCCCACTTTAAATTTAACCTCAAATATATAAAGTCCGTTTTTGTGGTTTTCTTAAGAATTCAACTATAAATTTAAATAATTCCCATTTATAATGAAGAAGAGGCTTCTTAAATCAAATTACATAATTTTAATAAAAACTACGTGCTCTTAATTCTTCTCATTTGTCTGAAAAAAAATTCCTTATTTTTTGAAAATAAGAATTTCTGAAAAAATTGCACAAGGTCGCGAATTTTTTGTCAATACTAGAAAAAACAACTTTAATGCAAATTTAAAGATTCAGTCAAGCAAAATAATATTTACTTATAAATTTCCAATATTTTTTTCTCAATCAATATTTAAAAACAAAAACAAAAACAAAACTATATAATCAAAATAAATATTCTGAGAATTATTTGGTCAAAAGTACAACGGACACGCACACATTGAAGGAAAAATCCGAAAAATAATGAATGAAATTCTCAAAATTGAACAGCTGATAAGAGGGAGAATAAGTGGAAAGAAGGGAAACTCCAAACAGATAAAATTTTATACAAAAGAAATTTAAAACAAGTAACAATGTCGGTTATAAATGGCAGTTACGAAAAATTAATGAACGACCCTCGTATAATTTTATTTTCTTATTTATTCTCAAGTGAGCAGTTCATTATTGAAAAACTAACTTTTATGTGAAATTTGGTAGTTTTTAAATGAGGGAGGGGAGGTGTTATGAGAACTAGAAGAATGTATGGACCGGCCCCTCGTATAATTTTGCATACCGACTTCTGCTTATATTTATTTAAATTTGATAAGTTGAAAGAACAGTTAAATATTTGGAAGGGAGCTTGTATGGGACATATAAAAAATAATGGACCGACCCTCGCATACTTTGGCACATCATTCTGGAATATCGTAAGACTTATTTTTTTGCCAAATTTCGTTAAAATCTCTTTATATTTAGGAATTTTATGAGCTTCAAACCCCATTCCGGGAGGACATGGTCAATTTCCTTCGTCCTTGGCTTCGTCCTTGTGCCTAAATAATAACAATATGTACCAAATTTTATCAAGATATCTCTAAAAGCAGCCGGATGGACGGACATCGATTTTGAAAATCGACTCAGAAAATGATTCTAAGTTGAAGGGTATTCCGGGAAAACATTTGTATGGGAGATACCTGAGATATTGAACCGAACATGGGTCAAAATAATACGTACCAAATTTCATCAAGATATCTAAAAAAAACAGCCAGACGGGCAGACAGACAGACAGACAGACAGACAGATGGATAGACGGACATCGATTTTAAAAATCGACTCAGAAAATGATTCTGAACACCCACATAGCACCTTAAAGTGGTGTAGGGTATAAAAATGAACAATAAATTTCTAAAAATTAAAAAAAAAAATTGTAAATAATTTTTATATGTTTTATATGCCCTTCTGGCTCTATTCTCTTCCAATAACCGGTAACTGATAATATAGCGCAAAACTCTCCCCCACTTCTCAATTATGATCTTGTCGTATTATCACTTGTTTTCTGTTTTATGTTTTTAATTACTGTAAGCAACACTTCACTTTAAAAGATCTGTTCTCATCTTTTGATCTCACTCTCTCACTCTTTTGTTCTCCCCCAGTGTCTGTATCCATGTGTTTAACTGATCGTGTGTGTCTGTGTTTTTTTTGTGTTCGTTTAATTCAAATTTAAAATTCAAAAATTTTTCGTTATTTATATTACGGTAGTTTTTGTGCAGCTTCAACTCAGTTGAGCTCTGGCTCTTAACGCGTACGCACGATCTTTTTAGTAGAATTAATATTTGAACACCAATTCGTGGTGTTTCTTTTGGTGAGAGTGTTGAAAGAAAGAAGAATATCCTGCAGTTTCTATTAGTGAAACTGTTTAAAGGATCCATTAAAAATTTAATGGAATAAATTGGAAAAAGAAAAACAATTTGTGAGAGATAAATTTTTATAAAAAAAGTGAGTGATTTTTTTTATATTTGAACATTAAATAAAAAATATTGAAAATTAAAAAAAATATTAAGAGAAAATTATAAAATTAAAAAAAAAAATAATAATAATAATAGAAAAGTATATTAGAATAATTAAAAAACTGATAAAGAATTTTATAAAAATATAAAAAATATTGAATAAATGAAATTAAATAATGAATTTTATGTGATCAAAACGATTTTTTATTTTTTAATAATTTTGAAAAAAAAATATTATTAATTTCAATTTGTAGATTATAGAATGTATTGTGTTGAAAATAAAAATATTTTGTATTAAAATTTTTATTAAATTCAAAATAAAAATTTTAATAAAATGTCCAAAATATTTATTTTTATATTTTTTAATTCAAAATTTTCAATCTAAATCTGAATCTCAATTTGTAACGTTTGAAAAAAAATCAAAATTTATAATCAAAATCTGCAGTTGTAATTATTATTTTTTTCAAAACTTCAATAATTGTATATTTGAAATTTTAAATAAAATTAAAAAAAAATATTTTCAAACATCATTAATTTTTGGAAAATTTTAAATAAAATTTTGGAAAAATTTAAACAAAATATATTACTTCAATAAATGTATATTAGAAATTTTTAATAAAATTTTGAAAAAAAAAAAATTATTTATAAATATAATTAATTTTTTTATTTTTTTTTTTAACAAAATTTTGGAAAAATTTAAACAAAATATATATTTTTTTAATTCTGAAACTAAAGTTTTTAGAAAATTTTGAAAAATATTTTTTCATTAAAATTAAATTTATTATAAATTTAAAAAAATTTTAAAATAAATATATGTTTTTATTTAATTTGTTTTAAATTTTGTATTCATTTTTTATATGAAAAGTTTTTATAAAAAAAAAATAAAAAAATTTTATATTAAACATTTTTGTAAAAAAAAAAATAAAATAAAAATTTTAATAAAAAATATTTTAAATTTTTACAAAAAAATTAAAAATTTTAATAAAAAATTTAAAATTTTAGTAAAAAGAAATTAAAAATTTTAGTAAAAGAATGAATATTTTAAAATTTTGGTACAAAAAATTTTAAAATTTTGTTAAAAGAAATTAAAAATTTTTGTAAAAAAATTAAAAAAAAAAAGATACAAAAATATAAACATTTTAGCAAGAAAAAAATTATAAAAATTTTTTATTAAAATTCTAAAATTTTATTTCAAAATTGAACAATTTTATTGAAAAATCTTTAAAAATAATATTATTTATTTTAAATTTTAAATATTTATTTTAACCTTTTAGAAAATGGCAAATTTTTAATAAAAATTTAAAAAAATTTGTTTAAAAAATTTTAAAAAAATTTTGTAGAAAATTTAAAAAAAAAAATACATAAAAATTTTTAAAATTTTTTAAACAAAATCAAAAAAACTAATATTTTAATTTTTTTTAATTTGGAAAGCTATAATTTCTTTTAATATTTATTAAATTAAAAAAAATATATATGTAAAAAATATTTTTATTTTTTTTTGTAATTTGAAAAAATTAAAAATTTTATTTGAAAAAATTAAAATTTTTCAAAACAAAAAAATTTCAAATTTTATTCGAAAAAAAAAAAAAAATAAAAATTTTCAAAACAAATTTAATTTTAAAAATTTAGGATTTTGTTTATTTAGGAAACTATAATTTTTAAATATTTAATTTCTTAAATTTTGAAAATTTCTCAGTGTTTGGAAATTTGTTTGTTTGACAAAAATTAAAACATATTTTGATAAATAAAAATTTTTATAAAATAATATATTATTTTAAAATAATATTTCAAATAATAATAAAAAATTTGGATTATGAAGATTTTTAAAATATTTCAAATAGTTTTTTTTTTTTTTTTTTTTTTTTTTTTAATAAAAGTAATTTAAAATTAAAAAAAAAATAAAAATTTAATTTAAAATTAAAAAAAAATTTACTCTTTATAGCAAATTTTTTTTTTTTAATTTAAACAAATTCAGCTATGTCGAACCTTCAATACCCTTCACCCTAGATGCATATGAAGTACATTCGTTATGTTTCAAACAAACACACTCACACATTCACACACTAACTTATGCAATAGAACACTTAATGAGTCATAATTATAGTTATATTTTTGGCTATAACTTTTTTTTTTGTACTGAACCGATTTTGATAATTTTTGGATTTGCAATCAGATACATATTTCTTAATATTCTGACAAGATTTTGTTCTAAATTGTCGATTTTTAATTGATAATTTTACGACAGTTCTTTGCTTTAATTAAGTGGTTGTCTCAGATATCGGTCTATATCTCTTAACATACTAAACCGATTTTGCTGGTTTTAAATAGGAAATTTTTCAGGACTCTAGCAAACATTCGGACCATATTTCATTGAGCTCTTTTAATCATTGCGAATGTAAGTGTGCCAAAAACAGACAGACAGACGGTCAAATGGGCATAGCTAAATCGATTCAAATTTGATTTGTTGCATGAATATATGTGCATTGAGATAATTCCTTCTTAGGGTTATATAAGAAATAATAAATTTAGTACACCCTCTTCACGATTTGTTGTTAGGAACGTAATTTATAGAAAAACTTCCCAAAATTTAAAAAGTCAAATTTTTGGAAATTGAAAAAAAAGAATATAAATTTAAAAAATTATTAAAAATTAAAAATAATTAATTAAAATATTAAACTAGAAATTAAAAACTGCAAAAATAGTCAGGACTTAAACATAAACTATAGATTGGACTAGAATACAAACTATAGCTTGGAATAGAGCATAAACTATACTCTGTTTTTAGATTATAAATTCTTGTGTGGACTCAAATAGGTTTCAGCTTTAATATTAATTAGAACTAAACATCAAAGTAAAAAAAAATAGTCAATTACTTCAAAATGCTTAAAATGTTTTAATTAACCTCATTATCATAATAATTTATGGATAATTTAAATATCTTATCGATTTATTGCCATAAATTACAATATTTTAGTGTTTTTTTTTCTCAATATCTCAATAAAATCCTTCAAATCTAATTGAAAAAACATCAACATCTCTAATTTCAATAACAATTGAAACACGCATCACAAAATACAGTCATAATGACAAATTTAAACATAAATTATTGACTTTTTTTTGCTAAAAAACACCTTAAAAGATAATTGAAATTATTTGTTCGGACTAAAATATCTTCAATTTGTCAATTGTTATAAATTAAAATGGAAAAGCCGACAATAAACTTGAAATTTTTTTAAAAAAGATCTCAATTTCAATTTTTAAAAAATTAAAAAAAATATATAAAATTTTATTTAAAATCTTCTCTTAAAAATAATTTTGAAAATTATTTTTAGTTTTCATTTTATAACAAAAACAAAATCTATAAATATTCTTATTATTCAAAAAGAACACACCCCAAAGATCTCAAAATTATTTTCTAATTGATGCATTTTTTTTGTCTTAAGTTGTTGTTGTTGTTGTTATTTTTAAAATGCATTAATTCCAAATGATGACATTAGATTTATAAAAAAAAAATGCACAAGTGAGTGGATGAGTGACAGTGTAGTGTGTTGGGTTGTTTTGTTCTCTAAGTTACTCACTAACTCACTGACTGACAGTTTAATTTCTTTGTTGTTGTTTTTTTGTTTACCTAAAGACTGAAGTGATGTCATTAGAAATTTACATTTGATTTTCAATTTTATTTGAAAAAATGTTTTTGAAAATAAAAATGTTTGAAATAGATTTTTAAATCGATTCGAGTTAAAAAGACAAATTTATTAATAATGACCCGAATTTGTTTATTTTTCAAAGAAGGTGCTGAAAAGGAGGAATCGAAGGAACTAAAAATAAAACTGTCAAATGAAAGAAAAATCAATTAAAAATTTGTTCAATTTATACACTCCAACACCACAAATGGTGTTTTCCGTGTGTAATACTAAGAAGGAAATATCTAAGATCCCATAATGTATATATATTCTTACTTCAAATCAGAATAAACGTCCGTCTGCCTGTCTCTCTGTTGTTGACACGCTCACATCCACAATAATGGACAGAGCTCAATAAAATTTGACCTAAGTATTTGTTGTAATCCTAGAAAGTTTTCTATTTGAAATAACAAAAATCGGTTTTACCTATAGCTTATGCTATAGTCCCGACTATAGCTTATGCTATAGTCCCGACTATAGCTTATGCTATAGTCCCGACTATAGCTTATGCTATAGTCCCGACTATAGCTTATGCCATAGTCCCGACTATAGCTTATGCTATAGTCCCGACTATGGCTTATGCTAGTCCGACTATAGCTTATGCTATAGTCCCGACTATGGCTTATGCTATAGTCCCGACTATAGCTTATGCTATAGTCCCGACTATGGCTTATGCTATAGTCCCGACTATAGCTTATGCTATAGTCCCGACTATAGCTTATGCTATAGTCCCGACTATAGCTTATGCTATAGTCCCGACTATAGCTTATGCTATAGTCCCGACTATAGCTTATGCTATAGTCCCGACTATAGCTTATGCTATAGTCCCGACTATAGCTTATGCTATAGTCCCGACTATAGCTTATGCTTATAGTCCCGACTATAGCTTATGCTATAGTCCCGACTATAGCTTATGCTATAGTCCCGACTATAGCTTATGCTATAGTCCCGACTATAGCTTATGCTATAGTCCCGACTATAGCTTATGCTTATGCTATATAGCTTATGCTATAGTCCCGACTTTATACTCTACTCCAGACTAGAGTTTATAATCAATTCCTTAAAGAGTTATTCCTTAGTCCACACTAGATCTCGACTAGAGTTCATACCCAAGCCCCGTCTAGAGTTTAGACTCTAGTCTAGACTAAAGACATACCGTATAGTATAGTTAGTATAGTATAGTATAGTATAGTATAGTATAGTATAGTATAGTATAGTATAGTATAGTATAGTATAGTATAGTATAGTATAGTATAGTATGATGTAGTGTAGTATAGACTATACTATAGTCTAGACTGTTTATTCTTTCCTTTTTACATCTTTTGCCAAAGTGAACTTAAGTTTGTGCTCTCGTTTGGACTTAAGCTTAATCTGTAGTCCTTGAATCTTAATTTGGAATAATGTTTTTTTGGGCGAAATTGTTATTATCACCTGATAATTTTAATTATTTTCGTTCCCAATTCTTTTAAATGCACTCTAATTAAGCTTGTTTTTTGAGTTAACCGGATATCACCCCCATTATTTTGTATAATTCAAATAAATTTTCAAAATTATGTCATGATATTTTTCTTTTTTATTCAAAATTTATTAAATCGTATTTTGTTTTTGTCGATGTCTTATTTAATAGCGATTTATTCGAAACACCTTTTGAACTTTCTAAAGACGTATTTTAGCTGATAATTTGTTTGCTATTTTTCTTTTAATTTTTTTAATAAATTTTTTTATTCTTAGAAAGATCTTGTGTTAAAATTTATATTGTGCTGTTCTTATCTCTTAGGAGGAAGGAAAAAAAAACGAAAATAAAAGTGATCGTGTTCAGTTTCAAATAAATTTATGAGATTAGAAAAATAAAACGGAAAAATGAGAGCAATAAAATTTTGAAAACTTTGTGGGGAATTCAAATTCAAATTATTTTTAGTTTATCACTAAAATAAACTGATAGTTTAGATGTTTTAAAAATTAGGACCCACGCTAATATGAGTTGAGGTATTTTTAGCCTTAGAAAGCGAAGAGTAAAGAAAGTTCTTAAAAATTCTTTCTGGGAGGGATTTTAATTTTAAGGAACTTTCAAAGAGACATTACAAATGGAGTATAGTATATTATGGAGCTTTTCTTAAAAGCTGTCTCAACAAGAGCTTATTAGGCTAATGGGCGGTTCCTTTATTTATGTTCTCTTAATTAAATGACTATTTCCTTTTATCTTCCAGTTAAAAGAAACATATTTTTTTAGAATAAAAATTGACACAAAAAAAATTTTCTTGTTAAAGCTTTTTCACATGAGCTTTTTATTTAATAAGCTTTTGAGCAGTACCTCTAGAAACTTTCAAAATCAAGTATCTTGTCTTAAGAAAAATCTCTCTCTTTTAGAATAAAAATGTGACGAAAAAGAGTTTTTTCTCTATGAAAGCTTTTTTAATGAAAGCTTTATTATTTAGTAGTTTAGGATAAGATTTTCCGAAATTTTATCTTTCTCTTAGGAAATATATTTCTTTCACAATAAGATTTTTTAAATATATAGTGTTTCTTGTGAAAGCTTTTTAAAAGTTTCTCTAGAAAACTTTTCAAAATGAGATAATTCTGTCTTTAATGCTGAAAATAAAAGGATTTTTATAGGCACTTCTTTCCATTTCAGTCTTCTTGAGAGAAATCTCAAGAAGACTGACTTCTGACTTTTTCGTAACTAAAAGTTTTCGAATTTAAAACCCATTTTCTAATTGAATTTTCTTTCTTATTTCTTTTTAGGTATTTTAAATTCTTCATTGAAAGAAAAGCTCAATAAATTCCCAAAATGAGAGGCCTTAGCCTTATTATAGTGCTAGTGGCATTACTACAATGGACCTCGGTTATAGTGCTTATAATAGAGCTGCTGCTGATTGTGGTTCTTATGCTTGTCCCTATACTCCAGGTGGTGGTAGTGCTCAATATTCTGCTTCCTATTCCTCGTCATCCTCCTCGTCCTCATCCTCCTCCTCTTCTTCGTCCTCTTCCTATGGCTATGGCTCTTGCTGTGCCCTCAATAGCTGGGCTTATGCTCATATTGATGACATAAGACAATTCGCCAACCGTCTAAGACAAGAATACAACAGCATGTCTTCTGGATCTACTTCCGGTTATAGTACCACTTATACTCCTTGGTCTGGTAAGTTAAGCAAATGAAACTATAATTTTGAAGGTCTTATTTATAATGTGCTTCCTTCCTGTTTTTGCAGAAAGTATAATTGGTTTGACTGGTAAAACTTCGGGTGAATTGGATGCCATT
>PYHX02000158.1:88618921-88726144 GCA_004302925.2 Cochliomyia hominivorax | reverse complement strand
TTGGAGGCTTAATTTAAGGATTTAAGAGCCAATTTAGGTT
Organism: Cochliomyia hominivorax; assembly: GCA_004302925.2. Classification (NCBI taxonomy): domain Eukaryota; kingdom Metazoa; phylum Arthropoda; class Insecta; order Diptera; family Calliphoridae; genus Cochliomyia; species Cochliomyia hominivorax. The sequence continues at coordinate 88,726,104 of PYHX02000158.1, read as the reverse complement.
TTTAATAAAAATTGAAAAATGATCATGGATTTTCATTAGAATCTTGATTGGAGGCTTATTAAGGATTTAGAGCCAATTTTAGATTTTTAATAAAAAATTGAATGATCATGGATTATTCATTAGATTCTTGATTGGAGGCTTATTAAGGATTTAGAGCCAATTTTTAGGTTTTAATAAAATTGAAAATGATCATATTGATAATTCTTGATTGGAGGCTTATTGGATTTAGAGCCAATTTTAGGTTTTTAATAAAAAAATGAAAAATGATCATGGATTTTCATTAGATTCTTGATTGGAGGCTTATTTAAGGATTTAGAAGCAATTTTAGATTTTTAATAAAAAATTGAAAAATGATCATGATTTTTGATTAGATTCTTGATTGGAGCTTATTTAAGGATTTAGAGCCAATTTTTAGATTTTTAATAAAAAAATGAAAAATGATCATGGATTTTGATTAATTCTTGATTGGAGGCTTATTTTAAGGATTTAGAGGCCAATTTTATGATTTTTAAATAAAAAAATGAAAAATGGAATCATGGATTTTATTAGATTCTGATTGGAGGCTTATTAAGGATTTAGAGCCAATTTTAGATTTTTAATAAAAAAATGAAAATGATCATGGATTTTGATTAGATTCTTGATGGAGGCTTATTAAGGATTTAGAGCCAATTTTAGGTTTTAATAAAAAAATTGAAAAATGATCATGGATTTTGATTAGATTTCTTGATTGGAGGCTTATTAAGGATTTAGAGGCCAATTTTAGATTTTAATAAAAAATTGAAAAATGATCATGGATTTTGATTAGATTCTTGATTGGAGGCTTATTTAAGGATTTAGAGCCAATTTTAGATTTTTAATAAAAAATTGAAAATGATCATGGATTTTCATTAGAATCTTGATTGGAGGCTTATTTAAGGATTTAGAGCCAATTTTAGATTTTTAATAAAAAATTGAAAATGATCATGGATTTTGATTAGATTCTTGATTGGAGGCTTATTTAAGGATTTAGAGCCAATTTTAGGTTTTTAATAAAAATTGAAAATGATCATGGATTTTGATTAGATTCTTGATTGGAGGCTTAATTAAGGATTTAGAGCCAATTTTAGGTTTTTAATAAAAATTGAAAAATGATCATGGATTTTCATTAGATTCTTGATTGGAGGCTTATTTAAGGAGTTTAGAGCCAATTTTAGATTTTTAATAAAAAATTGAAAAATGATCATGGATTTGATTAGATTCTTGATTGGAGGCTTATTTAAGGATTTAGAGCCAATTTTAGGTTTTTAATAAAAATTGAAAATGATCATGGATTTTCATTAGAATCTTGATTGGAGGCTTATTTAAGGATTTAGAGCCAATTTTAGATTTTTAATAAAAATTGAAAAATGATCATGGATTTTCATTAGATTCTTGATTGGAGGCTTATTTAAGGATTTAGAGCCAATTTTAGGTTTTAATAAAAAATTGAAAAATGATCATGGATTTCATTAGAATCTTGATTGGAGGCTTATTTAAGGATTTAGAGCCAATTTAGATTTTAATAAAAAATTGAAAAATGATCATGGATTTTGCATTAGATTCTTGATTGGAGGCTTATTAAGGATTTAGAGCCAATTTTAGGTTTTTAATAAAAATTGAAAAATGATCATGGATTTTGATTAGATTCTTGATTGGAGGCTTATTTAATGGATTTAGAAGCCAATTTTAGGTTTTTAATAAAAAATGAAAAATGATCATGGATTTTCATCAGATTCTTGATTGGAGGCTTATTTAAGGATTTAGAGCCAATTTTAGGTTTTTAATAAAAAAATGAAAATGATCATGGATTTTGATTAGATTCTTGATTGGAGGCTTATTAAGGATTTAGAGCCAATTTTAGGTTTTTAATAAAAATTGAAAAATGATCATGGATTTTGATTAGATTCTTGATTGGAGGCTTATTTAAGGATTTAGAGCCAATTTTTAGTTTTTAATAAAAAATTGAAAAATGATCATGGATTTTCATTAGATTCTTGATTGGAGGCTTATTTAAGGATTTAGAGCCAATTTTAGATTTTTAATAAAAAATTGAAAAATGATCATGGATTTTCATTAGATTCTTGATTGGAGGCTTATTTAAGGATTTAGAGCCAATTTTAGATTTTTAATAAAAAATGAAAAAATGATCATGGATTTTGATTAGATTCTTGATTGGAGGCTTATTTAAGGATTTAGAGCCAATTTTAGGTTTTTAATAAAAAATTGAAAAATGATCATGGATTTTCATTAGATTCTTGATTGGAGGCTTATTTAAGGATTTAGAGCCAATTTTAGATTTTTAATAAAAAATTGAAAAATGATCATGGATTTTGATTAGATTCTTGATTGGAGGCTTATTTAAGGATTTAGAGCCAATTTTAGGTTTTTAATAAAAAATTGAAAAATGATCATGGATTTTGATTAGATTCTTGATTGGAGGCTTATTTAAGGATTTAGAGCCAATTTTAGATTTTTAATAAAAAATGAAAAATGATCATGGATTTTGATTAGATTCTTGATTGGAGGCTTATTTAAGGATTTAGAGCCAATTTTAGTTTTTAATAAAAATTGAAAAATGATCATGGATTTTCATTAGATTCTTGATTGGAGGCTTATTTAAGGATTTAGAGCCAATTTTAGGTTTTTAATAAAAAATTGAAAAATGATCATGGATTTTGATTAGATTCTTGATTGGAGGCCTTATTTAAGGATTTAGAGCCAATTTTAGATTTTTAATAAAAAATTGAAAAATGATCATGGATTTTCATTAGATCTTGATTGGAGGCTTATTTAAGGATTAGAGCCAATTTTAGATTTTTAATAAAAAATTGAAAAATGATCATGGATTTTCATTAGATTCTTGATTGGAGGCTTATTTAAGGATTTAGAGCCAATTTTAGGTTTTTAATAAAAAATTGAAAAATGATCATGGATTTTCATTAGAATCTTGATTGGAGGCTTATTTAAGGATTTAGAGCCAATTTTAGATTTTAATAAAAATTGAAAATGATCATGGATTTTGATTAGATTCTTGAATTGGAGGCTTATTAAGGATTTAGAGCCAATTTTAGTTTTTAATAAAAAATTGAAAAATGATCATGGATTTTCATTAGATTCTTGAATTGGAGGCTTATTTAAGGATTTAGAGCCAATTTTAGTTTTTAATAAAAAATTGAAAAATGATCATGGATTTTCATTAGATTCTTGATTGGAGGCTTATTTAAGGATTTAGAGCCAATTTTAGATTTTTAATAAAAAATTGAAAAATGATCATGGATTTTCATTAGATCTTGATTGGAGGCTTATTTAAGGATTTAGAGCCAATTTTAGGTTTTTAATAAAAAAATTGAAAAATGATCATGGATTTTCATTAGATTCTTGATTGGAGGCTTATTTAAGGATTTAGAGCCAATTTAGATTTTTAATAAAAATTGAAAAATGATCATGGATTTTGATTAGATTCTTGATTGGAGGCTTATTTAAGGATTTAGAGCCAATTTTAGGTTTTTAATAAAAAATTGAAAAATGATCATGGATTTTCATTAGATTCTTGATTGGAGGCTTATTTAAGGATTTAGAGCCAATTTTAGATTTTTAATAAAAAATTGAAAAATGATCATGGATTTTGATTAGATTCTTGATTGGAGGCTTATTTAAGGATTTAGAGCCAATTTTAGGTTTTTAATAAAAAATTGAAAATGATCATGGATTTTGATTAGATTCTTGATTGGAGGCTTATTTAAGGATTTAGAGCCAATTTTAGGTTTTTAATAAAAAATTGAAAAATGATCATGGATTTTGATTAGATTCTTGATTGGAGGCTTATTTAAGGATTTAGAGCCAATTTTAGGTTTTTAATAAAAATTGAAAAATGATCATGGATTTTGATTAGATTCTTGATTGGAGGCTTATTTAAGGATTTAGAGCCAATTTTAGGTTTTAATAAAAAATTGAAAATGATCATGGATTTTGATTAGATTCTTGATTGGAGGCTTATTTAAGGATTTAGAGCCAATTTTAGGTTTTTAATAAAAAATTGAAAAATGATCATGGATTTTGATTAGAATCTTGATTGGAGGCTTATTTAAGGATTTAGAGCCAATTTTAGGTTTTTAATAAAAAATTGAAAAATGATCATGGATTTTGATTAGATTCTTGATTGGAGGCTTATTTAAGGATTTAGAGCCAATTTTAGATTTTTAATAAAAAATTGAAAAATGATCATGGATTTTGATTAGATTCTTGATTGGAGGCTTATTTAAGGATTTAGAGCCAATTTTAGATTTTTAATAAAAAATTGAAAAATGATCATGGATTTTGATTAGATTCTTGATTGGAGGCTTATTTAAGGATTTAGAGCCAATTTTAGGTTTTTAATAAAAAATTGAAAAATGATCATGGATTTTGATTAGATCTTGATTGGAGGCTTATTTAAGGATTTAGAGCCAATTTTAGGTTTTTAATAAAAAATTGAAAAATGATCATGGATTTTCATTAGATCTTGATTGGAGGCTTATTTAAGGATTTAGAGCCAATTTTAGGTTTTTAATAAAAAAATTGAAAAATGATCATGGATTTTCATTAGATTCTTGATTGGAGGCTTATTTAAGGATTTAGAGCCAATTTTAGATTTTTAATAAAAAATTGAAAAATGATCATGGATTTTGATTAGATTCTTGATTGGAGGCTTATTTAAGGATTTAGAGCCAATTTTAGATTTTTAATAAAAAATGAAAAATGATCATGGATTTTGATTAGATTCTTGATTGGAGGCTTATTTAAGGATTTAGAGCCAATTTTAGGTTTTTAATAAAAAATTGAAAAATGATCATGGATTTTCATTAGATTCTTGATTGGAGGCTTATTTAAGGATTTAGAGCCAATTTTAGATTTTTAATAAAAAATTGAAAAATGATCATGGATTTTGATTAGATTCTTGATTGGAGGCTTATTTAAGGATTTAGAGCCAATTTTAGATTTTTAATAAAAAATTGAAAAATGATCATGGATTTTGATTAGATTCTTGATTGGAGGCTTATTTAAGGATTTAGAGCCAATTTTAGATTTTTAATAAAAAATTGAAAAATGATCATGGATTTTCATTAGATTCTTGATTGGAGGCTTATTTAAGGATTTAGAGCCAATTTTAGGTTTTTAATAAAAAATTGAAAAATGATCATGGATTTTGCATTAGATTCTTGATTGGAGGCTTATTTAAGGATTTAGAGCCAATTTTAGGTTTTAATAAAAAATTGAAAAATGATCATGGATTTTCATTAGATTCTTGATTGGAGGCTTATTTAAGGATTTAGAGCCAATTTTAGGTTTTTAATAAAAAATTGAAAAATGATCATGGATTTTCATTAGATTCTTGATTGGAGGCTTATTTAAGGATTTAGAGCCAATTTTAGTTTTTAATAAAAAATTGAAAAATGATCATGGATTTTCATTAGATTCTTGATTGGAGGCTTATTTAAGGATTTAGAGCCAATTTTAGGTTTTTAATAAAAAATTGAAAAATGATCATGGATTTTCATTAGATTCTTGATTGGAGGCTTATTTAAGGATTTAGAGCCAATTTTAGGTTTTTAATAAAAAATTGAAAAATGATCATGGATTTTGATTAGATTCTTGATTGGAGGCTTATTTAAGGATTTAGAGCCAATTTTAGATTTTTAATAAAAAATTGAAAATGATCATGGATTTTGATTAGATTCTTGATTGGAGGCTTATTTAAGGATTTAGAGCCAATTTTAGGTTTTAATAAAAATTGAAAAATGATCATGGATTTTCATTAGAATCTTGATTGGAGGCTTATTTAAGGATTTAGAGCCAATTTTAGATTTTTAATAAAAAATTGAAAAATGATCATGGATTTTCATTAGATTCTTGATTGGAGGCTTATTTAAGGATTTAGAGCCAATTTTAGGTTTTTAATAAAAAATTGAAAAATGATCATGGATTTTGATTAGATTCTTGATTGGAGGCTTATTTAAGGATTTAGAGCCAATTTTAGGTTTTTAATAAAAAATTGAAAAATGATCATGGATTTTGATTAGATCTTGATTGGAGGCTTATTTAAGGATTTAGAGCCAATTTTAGGTTTTTAATAAAAAATGAAAAATGATCATGGATTTTGATTAGATTCTTGATTGGAGGCTTATTTAAGGATTTAGAGCCAATTTTAGATTTTTAATAAAAAATTGAAAAATGATCATGGATTTTGATTAGATTCTTGATTGGAGGCTTATTTAAGGATTTAGAGCCAATTTTAGATTTTTAATAAAAAAATTGAAAAATGATCATGGATTTTGATTAGATTCTTGATTGGAGGCTTATTTAAGGATTTAGAGCCAATTTTAGGTTTTTAATAAAAAATTGAAAAATGATCATGGATTTTCATTAGATTCTTGATTGGAGGCTTATTTAAGGATTTAGAGCCAATTTTAGGTTTTTAATAAAAATTGAAAAATGATCATGGATTTTGATTAGATTCTTGATTGGAGGCTTATTTAAGGATTTAGAGCCAATTTTAGGTTTTTAATAAAAATTGAAAAATGATCATGGATTTTCATTAGATCTTGATTGGAGGCTTATTAAGGATTTAGAGCCAATTTTAGATTTTTAATAAAAAAATGAAAAATGATCATGGATTTTGATTAGATTCTTGATTGGAGGCTTATTTAAGGATTTAGAGCCAATTTTAGATTTTAATAAAAAAATGAAAAATGATCATGGATTTTGATTAGATTCTTGATTGGAGGCTTATTAAGGATTTAGAGCCAATTTTAGGTTTTTAATAAAAAATTGAAAAATGATCATGGATTTTGATTAGATTCTTGATTGGAGGCTTATTTAAGGATTTAGAGCCAATTTTAGGTTTTTAATAAAAAATTGAAAAATGATCATGGATTTTCATTAGATTCTTGATTGGAGGCTTATTTAAGGATTTAGAGCCAATTTTAGGTTTTTAATAAAAAATTGAAAAATGATCATGGATTTTCATTAGATTCTTGATTGGAGGCTTATTTAAGGATTTAGAGCCAATTTTAGATTTTTAATAAAAAATGAAAAATGATCATGGATTTTGATTAGATTCTTGATTGGAGGCTTATTTAAGGATTTAGAGCCAATTTTAGATTTTTAATAAAAAATTGAAAAATGATCATGGATTTTCATTAGATTCTTGATTGGAGGCTTATTTAAGGATTTAGAGCCAATTTTAGGTTTTTAATAAAAAATTGAAAAATGATCATGGATTTTGATTAGATCTTGATTGGAGGCTTATTTAAGGATTTAGAGCCAATTTTAGGTTTTAATAAAAAATGAAAAATGATCATGGATTTTGATTAGATTCTTGATTGGAGGCTTATTAAGGATTTAGAGCCAATTTTAGATTTTTAATAAAAAATTGAAAAATGATCATGGATTTTCATTAGATTCTTGATTGGAGGCTTATTAAGGATTTAGAGCCAATTTTAGATTTTTAATAAAAAATTGAAAAATGATCATGGATTTTCATTAGATTCTTGATTGGAGGCTTATTTAAGGATTTAGAGCCAATTTTAGGTTTTTAATAAAAAATTGAAAAATGATCATGGATTTTCATTAGATTTTGAATTGGAGGCTTATTTAAGGATTTAGAGCCAATTTTAGATTTTTAATAAAAAATTGAAAAAATGATCATGGATTTTCATTAGATCTTGATTGGAGTCTTATATAAGGATTTAGAGCCAATTTTAGGTTTTTAATAAAAAAATGAAAAATGATCATGGATTTTGATTGGATTCTTGATTGGAGGCTTATTTAAGGATTTAGAGCCAATTTTAGATTTTTAATAAAAAATTGAAAAAATGATCATGGATTTTGATTAGATTCTTGATTGGAGGCTTAATTAAGGATTTAGAGCCAATTTTAGATTTTTAATAAAAAATTGAAAAATGATCATGGATTTTCATTAGATTCTTGATTGGAGGATTTATTAAGATTTAGAGCCAATTTTAGATTTTAATAAAAAATTGAAAAATGATCATGGATTTTCATTAAATTCTTGATTGGAGGCTTATTTTAACGATTTAGAGCCAATTTTAGGTTTTTAATTAAAAATGAAAAAATGATCACGGGATTTTATATTAGATTCTTGATTGGGGGCTTCTTTTAAGGATTTAGAGCCAATTTTAGCATTTTTTTTAATAAAAAAAAAATTGAAAAATGATCATGGATTTTCATTAAATTCTTGATGGAGGCCTTATTTAACGATTTAGAGCCAATTTTAGGTTTTTAATTAAAAATTGAAAATTGATCACGGATTTTTATATAGATTCTGATTGGAGGGTTTTTAGGATTTAGGCCGAATTTTGGTTTAGAAGATGAAAATTTAGGTTTATCATGGATTTCTTAGATTAATGGATGCTTATTAAGGATTTAGAGCCAATTTATTTTTTTAGAAAAAAATTGAAAATGATCATGGATTTTCATTAGATTCTTGATTGGAGGCTTATTTAAGATTTAGAGCCAATTTTAGGTTTTTAATAAAATATTAAAAAATGATCATGATTTTCATTATATTCTTTATTGGAGGCTATTTAAACGATTAGAGCCAATTTTAGGTTTTTAATAAAATATTGAAAAATGATCATGGATTTTTATTAGATTCTTGATTGGGTTTATTTAAAGATTTAGAGCCAATTTATTTTTTAGAAAAAAATTGAAAATGATCATGGATTTTCATTAAATTCTTGATTGGAGGCTTATTTAACGATTTAGAGCCAATTTAGGTTTTTAATAAAAAATGAAAATGATCACGGATTTTTATTAGATTCTTGATTGGAGGTTTATTTAAAGATTTAGAGCCAATTTATTTTTTAGAAAAAAATTGAAAATGATCATAGATTTTCATTAGATTCTTAATTGGATGCTTATTTAAGGATTTAGAGCCAATTTATTTTTTAGAAAAAATTGAAAAATGATCATGGATTTTCATTAGATTCTTGATTGGAGGCTTATTTAAGATTTAGAGCCAATTTTAGTTTTTAATAAAATATTAAAAAATGATCATGGATTTCATTATATTCTTTATTGGAGGCTTATTTAACGATTTAGAGCCAATTTTAGGTTTTTAATAAAATATTGAAAAATGATCATGGATTTCATTAGATTCTTGATTAGAGGCTTATTTAAGGATTTAGAGCCAATTTATTTTTTTAGAAAAAAATTGAAAAATGATCATGGATTTCATTAGATTCTTGATTGGAGGCTTATTTAAGGATTTAGAGCCAATTTTAGGTTTTTAATAAAATATTAAAATGATCATGGATTTTCATTATATTCTTTATTGGAGGCTTATTTAACGATTTAGAGCCAATTTTAGGTTTTTTAAAAATATTGAAAAATGATCATGGATTTTCATTTAGATTCTTGATTAGAGGCTTATTTAAGGATTTAGAGCCAATTTATTTTTTTAGAAAACAAATTGAAAAAATGATCATAGATTTTCATTAGATTCTTAATTGGATTGCTTATTTAAGGATTTGGAGCCAATTTTAAATTTATTATAAAACATTTTAGTGATGCGTTTTTAAAAGATTTTTTTTATTAAATTTTTTGTTTTGTTTGCTCTTTTTAAACATTTTTGAAATTGCTGTTTCTTTTCATCCTTGTTTGTGTAAGGGAAAGCTTTTTCCTTGATTTAAGTGCCATAAATATTCCGAAATTTTTAAACACTTTAACTGACAAACATTTGAACATATTTCTTTTCCGCTTTAACAGCTGGTTCTTGTTCAATACATTCACAAATGTATGGCATACTTATAGGGGTTTAAGAAATTTATATAATTTTAATCTCAAGAGCATAAAATTATAGATTCTTTTAGTGAGTGTTTTATCGCTAAAATAACTTTAATAATAAATTTAAAATTTGTAAATTTATGTTTAAAATAAATGACAATTTTGTTAAAAGTGAGTTTTTCTATGGCCTAGTTTAAGGCGTTAATTAAAACTATTTTTTGTCATTTACATACATAAGCTTTTCACACATTTCATTCGTTTTTGTTTCCAGCCTTCAAACCATTTTTCACTAATTTATCATGACCAGTTTTTGTATATTTTTTTCTTATTTAACTCATTTTCACATTATTTTATTTCCCGAAAAAGGGAAACATTAAAAAATAGTGGTCAACATTTTCATTTAGTTATTCAAAACAACTGTTGCATACTTATAGTATTTGTGGTTGAACAAAAACTAAAGCATATTTTATGGCATCACAAAATAAAGTGAATTTTTGTTCATTTCATACAATTATATGAATGTTGGTTTTCTTTATTAAACTTGTAGCATATTGTTCAGCCAACCATTTATTTAGTTTACATATTTATATATTTTTCCAGCCATTTTCCTCTGCTGCTTTTGGTTCTTTCTTCTTTTGTTTTCCTTTTTGCAATTAAATTGTTGCCTACATTTAGGCTCACAAAAAAAACAGCAAATAAATACAAAAGATTTTTATTTCATTGTTCTTTTCTCTCATTTATTATTTGTTTTCTTTTTTATTATTATTTCTTTATTTATGTTTGCTGGCAAATAAAATCATAAATTTTTCCTGTACGCTTCAATGGTCAGAAATATAGTAGTTTTTCTCTTCGTCTTTATTATTTTATACAAATCTGGGTATTTTAGTGGGTCGGTAAAATATCTTGCACATAAATTACTAGATAAAGTACGAAAATATAAATTATACGTTTAAAGCAGAACACAGAGAAGCTAAAAATATCCTGAAAAAGAAATTCTACAAAAGCAACAGATAATTAAAAATTATAAAAAAGAAATAAATAAAAATTTTAAAATCCATTCAAGAACGAAAAAATCACTAAATAAAAATAAACTTTAAACAAACTTTAATTAACAGCAGTTTTCACTTACGCACTCAATTCAGATGCAAAATCTAGAATGAATTTTGTATTCTAAATCAGTTCCATACGTAGTTTCAAGCTCATATTCTAAATTATACTCAAGATATGATTTTGTTATCAGATTTCATATCACAATCTAGATGAAATTTTTATCTGATTACAGAGAATATTTAAAAAAGAATTTCAGCACATATTCTAAATCAGATTTCTTTTCCAAATTCTAGATCAAATTTTAGTACACTCCCTCATTAATTTTCAAATTCAAGCAAAGATTCACGATCTGTCTCAATTCAGGCTCTAATTAAGATTTTATATCTAAATTTAAGTCTTAATCAGAATGTAGACCAAATTCTAGTAATGATTTTAGTACAGGTTACAATTCGTATTATAAATCGGAATATTTTACATCGTCCTGATCAGATTTTTAATCAAATCTTACATCAGTTTAAAAATCAGACACCAGTTAAGAATCAAGTTCAATTCAAGTTCCACTCTGTTCATTTGTAATTAAGTGCTAGTTCAGATTCTGGTTGATTCAGATCCAAATGAGATTCTAGTTCAGAAACAAGTTCAAATTCTAGTACAGATTTTAGTTCAGATTCTTTTACAATTTCCAGATCAGATTTTTCGTCATTTCCTAAAAGAAATTTTGCTTCACTTTCAAAATCAGATTGCAGTTTAAGTCGTCTCCAGTTCTGGTTCAGGTTCCAGTCCAGTTCAGTTCTTGTTCAGTTTTAGTTCAGTTCTAGTTCAGTTTAAATTCAGTTCTTGTTTAGTTCTAGTTCATTTCTAGTTCAGTTGTAGTTCAGTTCAAATTCAATTCTTGTTCAGTTCTAGTTCATTTCTAGTTTATTTCTAGTTCATTTCTAGTTCAATTCTAGTTTAGCTCTCGTTCAGTTCTAGTTCAGTTCTAGTTCAGTTTAAGTTCAATTCTTGTTCAGTTCTGGTTCAGTTCTAGTTTATTTCTAGTTCATTTGTAGTTCATTTCTAGTTCATTTCTAGTTCAGTTTAAGTTCAATTTTAGTTCAATTCTAGTTCAGTTCAAATTCAATTCTTGTTCAGTTCTGGTTCAGTTTAGTTCAATTCTAGTTCAGTTCAAATTCAATTCTTGTTCAGTTCTGGTTCAGTTCTAGTTTATTTCTAGTTCATTTCTAGTTCAATTCTAGTTTAACTCTCGTTCAGTTCTAGTTCACTTATAGTTCAGTTCTAGTTCAGTTTAAGTTCAATTCTTGTTCAGTTCTGGTTCAGTTCTAGTTTATTTCTAGTTCATTTGTAGTTCACTTCTAGTTCAGTTCTAGTTCAGTTTAAGTTCAATTCTTGTTCAGTTCTAGTTCAGTTCAAATTCAATTCTTTTTCAGTTCTAATTCAGTTTAGTTCAATTCTAGTTCAGTTCAAATTCAATTCTTGTTCAGTTCTAGTTCAATTTTAGTTCAATTCTAGTTCAGTTCAAATTCAATTCTTGTTCAATTCTGGTTCAGTTTAGTTCAATTCTAGTTCAGTTCAAATTCAATTCTTGTTCAGTTCTGGTTCAGTTCTAGTTTATTTCTAGTTCATTTCTAGTTCAGTTGAAGTTCAGTTCAAATTCAATTCTTGTTCAGTTCTAGTTCATTTCTAGTTTATTTCTAGTTCATTTGTAGTTCATTTCTAGTTCAGTTCTACTTCAGTTCTGGTTCAGTTCTACTTCAATTCTAATTCAGTTCTAGTCCAGTTCTTGTCGAATTCTAGTTCAGTATAAACAATATAATTTGTTCTTCTCTCGAAATATTTTGTATTTTATTTCAACAGTCATTTTATTTCTCTTTAAATTTCTCCATATAATTTCTCTCATTTCTTTCTCAATTTAAGTTTTGACCTTTTAACTCAATTTTATTTTCATTATAAAATTTAACTTTCAACCACGGCGAACATTTTAATCCATTATAAAATGTCAAAATTACACAAGTTTTTCCAACTAATTAAAAACTATTGCCTACTTTAAGGCATTGAAACAAGTAATATATGTTACAAAATTCTTGCTGTTGCTGTAAAAACAACAATAATTGTAAATTCTTACTATTATTTAGCCACTTATAGTCTTTTTACCATTCAAGAACAGCAGACCATTGTCTATGCTTAAGGATGCTTAACTAATTATAGAGAGCACAAAACAAGAGCATAATTTTAGGCGTTTGTTGATAATAAAAGAAAACTCTAAATGGAATCCTTTTCAGTTTATTCCCTTCCCTTTTTATTTTATTTTTTTCTTTTTGCTTATGTCTTAGTTATTATTTCTTTAGTTGAATAGAGCAACTCAGTTGTTTGAAATAACTTTATTATTATTTCGCCTAATAAGAGTTTCTCATTCATTAATTTAGCTGCTGTAATCCCTTAAAGTATGCTTAAGAATTTTTGCGATTCTTTCTCTTGAACACTATGAAATCTTAAATAATACAAGTCATAATTCTGCTATCATAGCAAGTGTATTAATGGCAAAAACAATATTTAATAACAGGGATTTCACCAATAAATTAGGTCAAACCAAAGTTTTGCCATTAAATGGAAAAGAAATAAGAAATCATTATGAAATATTTTGTATTTATGGGAGACTTACAGAAATCGTAACTAGCAATAACCTCACTTTCATCCACGCCATAGCAGAACTCCTGTAATGCAATGTTGGAGTTTCTATAAAACAAATTTATTCCGTTATTAAGTGAAGCATAAGAATTTGGGTGGAAATATTAAATTTGGCTTTTAGCCTAATTGTATGCCAAAAAAACGTAAGTAAGCAAATATAATTTCCTTTAGATTAAAACTGACTTTTGTAAGGAAGTGTTGGTTTATAAGTATTAGTAGCAGTAGTTAAGATTGAAAAACTACTTAGTGGAGACGTTCAATATGAAATAATAGTCAAATCACGCCTTAATCTTGTAATGAATAGCATTTGTTTGGACAAAATGTTATTGACATAAAATCCCTACATATAATTAGAAATGAAATGAGAACGAACTAGTGCAAATCGAAATTAAGCAGGAACAAGTTGGAAGTCATTTATTAAAGGGAGAAGTAATGAGAAGTTCATTTAACCGTGTCTTACCTTTAATAGCTTTTACTTGGTTCTGGTTCATTCAAGTGCGGGTTAATCTTCAGATTCTTTTCATAGTTCAGTTTCAGACAAAAGTTAAAATTCGCTCAAAGATTTTAATTCAAATTCCACAACAGATTAAAGTTCAGATTCTATATCCGACTATAGCTCACATTGCCGTTTGGAATCTTCATCAGATTCTTGTTCAGATTTTAGTTGAAATGTTAAATCAGATTCTAGTTCAGAATCTGGGTTGTATTTTAGATTTATATTCGGTTTCTAGTTCAGATTTCAATTCAGACTCCAGATGAGATATTAGTTCGGTTCTAGCTCAGTTCTAGTTCAGTTCAAGTTCAAGCTCAGTTCAAGTTCAAGCTCAGTTCAAGTTCAGTTTAAGTTCAGTTCAAGTTTAGTTCAAGTTCAGTTTAATTTCAGTTCAAGTTCAGTTCAAGTCCACTTCAAGTTCAGTTTAAGTTCAAGTTCACTTCAAGTTCAGTTCAAGTTCAGTTCAAGTTCAGTTCAAGTTCAATTCAAGTTCAGTTCAAGTCCACTTCAAGTTCAGTTTAAGTTCAAGTTCACTTCAAGTTCAGTTCAAGTTCAGTTCAAGATCAGTTCAAGTTCAGTTCAAGTTCAGTTCAAGTTCAGTCCAAGTTCAGTTCAAGTTCAGTTCTAGCTCAGTTCCAGTTAAGTTCTAGTTCAGTTGTAGTTTATTCTAGTTCAATAGTTGAGTTCGAATTCAGTTCTAGTTCTGATCTACTTCAGTTCAAGTTTAGTTCTAGCTCAGTTCTACTTCTGTTAAGTTCTAGTTCAGTTCAACTTTGGTTTAAGTTCAGTTCAAGTTCAGTACAAGTTCAGTTCATGTTCAGTTCAAGTTCAGTTCAAGTTCAGTTCAAGTTCAGTTCAAGTTCCAGTTCAAGTTCCAGTTCAGTTCAAGTTTAGTTCAAGTTCAGTTCAAGTTCAGTTCAAGTTCAGTTTTAGCTCACTTCCATTTAAGTTCCAGTTCAGTTGTAGTTTAGTCTAGTTCAACAGTTCAGTTCGAATTCAGATCTAGTTCTGATCTACTTCAGTTCAAGTTTAGTTCTAGCTCAGTTCTACTTAATTTCTAGTTCAATTCTAGTTCACTTCTACTTCTGTTCTAGTTAAGTTCTAGTTAAGTTCCAATTCAGTTCTACTTTGGTCTAAGTTCTAGTTCAGTTTTAGTTCATTTTTGGTTCTCCCTTTGCTCATTTCTAATTTCAATACCTCATCTTCCCCCATTGTTTAGCAACTTCTCTGTTTAACACACATTTGTTTTTGTTTATTTTTCAACCAACTTACGACAAGTTTAACCAACAATATGTTTGCGAAAAAAATAGTTTTGCGCAAAATATATTAAAAATTAAGAAAAAAAATCATGCATTTTTGCTTAAAGATAAATACCATGAAACATGCAACTGAGAACTGAGTACATAAAGTATACTTAACCACAGAAAAAAAATATATAAAAATGCTCATACAAATGTGAGGTCAATAGCCTAAAAGTATGCTGACTGCTTCATTTTTTTCTACTTTCCATTTTCCTTTCCTTCAAGCAAACTCTGGCAGTTTCTTTGAAACGTGAAAAAAGTGCAAATGTCTAGGGTAAACAAGAACAACAAATAGAAAACAAATAAACTAAATGTTAAACATAATTACAAACACACGTTCACATGTTCAACAAATAACAATAAAAAATATATATCTTTTGTCTTCCTCGATGTCGTTTATGAACAAATAATTTCTTTGTCTCTTCTAATACGTTTTCTGTTTTCTTCTTTTTTTGTTCTCTTCTAATATTTTATTTACACATCAATGTTTGTGTGTTCTACTTTTAGGCGTCAATCAACAGATGATCAGGATTTGGATTTGGTTTCCAACTTCAGTGATTCCTACAACAGAAAGCACAATATAATATTTCGTATATGGAATTTCAAACGGAAGGTATTTTTCAATATTTAATTTGACAATAATCGTTTTTGGCTTTGAATTTGGGATAATTTATTATTTATTTTGGTTTCTTTTTTTGCAGAAAAAATCTTCTCATTATTTGGATAAATTTTGGCAGCATCAGGACACCAATTATGCCAAATTAAATAATGGAAATCAAGCAGAAAGGTAAAGGGAATAAAGATAAAAGGTTGTACTGAACCAGAACCACACTAAAAGTTTACTAGAACTAAACTAAAGCTGAACTAGAACAGAAATAGAACTGAACCAGAACTGAACTTGATTTAGACTTGAACTAAACTAGAACTTAACTAGAACGGAACTAGAACTGAACTAGAACTAAACCAGAACTGAACTTGAATTAAACTTGAACTAAATTAGAACTGAACTTGAACTGAACTAAAACTGAACTAGAACTAAACTGGAACTGAACTAAAACTGCATTAGAACAGAACTTGAATTAAACTTGAACTGAACTAGAACTTAACTAGAACGGAACATGAACTGAACTAGAACTGAACTTGAATTAAACTTGAACTGAACTAGAACTAAACTAGAACTTAACTAGAACGGAATTTGAACTGAACTATAACTGAACTAGAACTAAACCAGAACTGAACTTGAATTAAACTTGAACTAAATTCAAGTTGAACTGAACTAAAACTGAACTAGAACTAAACTGGAACTGAACTAGAACTGTATTAGAACTAAACTAGAACTTAACTAGAACGGAACTTGAACTGAACTATAACTGAACTAGAACTGAACTTGAATTAAACTTGAACTGAACTAGAACTAAACTAGAACTTTACTAGAACGGAACTTGAACTGAGCTATAACTGAACTGGAACTAAACCAGAACTGAACTTGAATTAAACTTGAACTAAATTAGAACTGAACTAAAACTGAACTAGAAGTGAACTAAAGCTGAACTAGAAACTACAACTGAATTAGGACTGAAAGTAGAACTGAATTAGGGCTGAACTAGAAATTAACTGAATTAGAACTGAACTTGAACTGAACTAAAACTGAACTAGAACTAAATTAGAACTAAACTAGAAATTAACTAGAACTGAACTAGAACTGAACCAAAACTTAACTAGAACTGAACTTGAACTAAACTGAACTAGACCTGAACTAGAGCTGAACTAGAACTAAACGAGAACTGAACTAGAACTAAATTAGAACCGAATTAGAACTGAACTAGAACTGACATAGAACTGAACTAGATTCTGAACTATGATCAAAACTAAGAACTGATCTACAATTTAAATTAGAAACTGAATTTGATTCTAAACTAGAATCTGAAGTAGAATCAAAACCTGAATCTGACTGAGAATTTGAACTAGAATCTGAACTAGAACTGAAAAAGGATTAATTAACTCCTGGACTAGAACTAAATCTTTACTGAATTACATCTTGAACTAATCCCGAGTTTAAACTGATCATTTCCCAATCATCTTGAATACTTTTCCAGCTACTCTGACATACAACTACAAAATCTAGACGTTAACAATCTTCTCCTAACCTCCGGCCATACCAAAGAAACAGCAGTGAACTATTTACCCAGTCGTGTACCCAGTTCTCGGGCCAGTTCTTCGCTCGATCTCGAGTGGGAACATGAGTACTCCCAGATACGACACTTCAATCAACAACTGCTCAAACAAAAGGCGCAACTGCAAACACAACAAAACTACAGTCAATTAAGCATGGCCTCAATGCCCAACACCAACAAAGACGAAATTTCAGCCGATGAATCTTGGCAATATATGCAACAAGATGAAGACCAATCTATGGCCTCTCTCAGCTCCTAGGACCAGCCAATGATTCCCTTTACACAACAACTAAAAATAAAGAACGTTCAAATGAGAAACGTAGTCTCTTGAGAACAAATAGTCGTATGTTAAGAACTGGATCCATAACAAGAAATTCTTCACATAATTCTTGGTCACATATTTCGACACCAGAATCCTTAGAATGGGATATAGATGAGGATCAACAGAAACAATTAAAAATGGAGGATGATAATCTGGACCATGAAACTTTAAAATTGTTGCATCAAATAGAACAATTGAAAAATCGGGTGTTATATGAAACGGGAGAGGGATTATTTACAGATATTTTGGATAATGGAGAGTTTGATTATGTGGGGAATAATACAACTACAACTACAACAATTAGGGGAACATCAACAATTAATCGCTTTCAATTGGGTGATAGTGATGGGGAAAATGCCAATTATAGTTGATTAGTGAATTTGTAAGGAAGTTAAATTTTAGAGAAATTGACAGAACTATTTGACATTTTAACATTAATTCTATTTATTAAATTTGAAAGAGAAATTTTAAGAGAGAAGTGTGTTTAAGAGAAATATTTCAATTTAAGTTAAGAGAAATATTAAAAAAAAATGAGAAATTTTCCTCTCCTGAGTATTATACAAGTGCCTCGTTCCAGATAACAAAAAAAATTAGTTTTTTTTTAATTTATTTAAAAATAAATAATTATTTTAAATTTATTTTCATTAAAATAAACTTAAGCTATTTTTTAATAATTTTTTATAGAAAAATCTTTTTTTATATTTTGCTAAATTTATAAAGGTCATATTTAAAAAATAAGAGAACAATTAAGCATAAGCGAAGTTATTTCAAATTTAAGAGAGTTTTAAAATCTGTGCCAGAACTCTCATTTCAAAACCAACAAGCTCTCATGAACTTCAAATGTTTGTAAGCATTTTAAACAAAACAAAATTACTCTTCATTTCAAAGAGAACTCAAATGATTCGCTTCTATATATAAGAGCTCATCAACTCAATGAGCGAAGGACCAAATTGTTTTAAATTTTATTTCTCTTTTATTTATAATTTTTTATGAACATTTCACATATCCCGAAACAGAATTATGATAAAACCTTAAATATACTTTCATTAGGGGCTTTTAATAAAAGAGATTTTCACCAAAACCAAAAAAAAAAACATTGTGATTTCCTTTAATGAATCCCAAGAGCAAAGGATTTTAAAGTCCTTCGAAATAATACACCACAATGCGAACAAAACAATTTTCAAAATGATGATATTGTAATTATAATGTAAATTATTGAAAAATATAAAGAGATTTAGAAAAAAAACATTAAAATTAAAGAGAAAAAATATTATTAAAGAGAAAAATATTGTTTATATACAAAAATAGAAATTATTTATGGAGAATATAAATTATTATTAAAGAAAAAATATATATATAAAAAATAAAATGAGATATAATTAATATTTTAGGTTAAATTGAAAAGAGTTTTAATAAGGGATTTAATAGAGATTTAAGATAAGTGGAAAAAACTTAACTGAACTGATATCGGACAAGGAGCAGAAATTCGAAAAGAATATGATTTAAAAACTAAACTGCTGTTGAGTTAGGACTATAATCTGCAATAGAACTAACATCGAACTACATTCTATAATAGAATCTAAATTGAGTCTAAACAAAATCTAAACCGGATTAACAACTACAATATGGACTAGAAACTAAACTAGAATCTGATGGAAAATATAAACTAGTAACTGAACTTGATAGTAGAATTTTAACTTAAATTTGACATAGAAACTGAAGTAGAATCTCAACCAGAATCTGAAGTAGTGTCCGATCCAGAATCTGAACTAGAATCCATAGTAGAATCTGAAATAGAATTTGAACTTAAATCTGAGCGAAAGAATCTGAACTGGATCCTGCACTATTGTCTTATCTATAATCTGACATAGAATATGAATTAAAACTGTATTATAATCTGAACTAAAAATTGAAACAAGAACATAAACAAAAATCGATCTGTAGTGGAAACTGAAATAGAACTGAACTAAAACCGAATTAGAACTAAACTACAATTGAACTAGAACTGAACTATAACTGACCTAGACACTGAACTAAAATTTTAACAAGAACCTAAAGCGAAAACTGAACTAAAATCTAAACTAGAATCTGAACCAGAAACTAAACTAAAACTGAACCCTTTTCTGAGCCAGAATCTGAACTCGATTTGAAGTTGGTAAATTCTTACAAATTTCGTGGGAATAGAGTAGAAAATAATACTTATATTAACGGAATGAAACGAAATGGAATTTTGTGAAACAAAAAAAGCGGTAACACTATGGAATGGAATGAAATGGAATTTAATGAAATTTGAAATTTAACGGTTTTCATGGTTTTAATTTTTTAGAAATTAATGAATCTCGAAATGGATTTATATAAATCATAATTTTTTTCTGTTTTTTTTTTTATTTATTGAATGTTTAAATATCAATTGAGGATCGAAATGGAATTTACTAAAACACTTTCAAAATTTTATATTTTATTGTATCAAACTCAATACTTTTAATTTAAGTTCATTAATAATTATATAAATTTTATTTTTGCTTCTAACTTTATAAATATTTAATTGGAACATTGTGGAATTAAATGAAACACTAAACATAATAAGAAAAATGCAATGGAATTTTGTAAAAAAAATTCTTTTAGTTTTTTTCCAATTTTAAATTTTTCGATATTAATGTAAAATTGTCACAAAATTTGTTTTTTTTTTGGAATGGAATGTTATGAAATTTTGTGAAACATTAAAATACAATATTTTTTTTATTCAATCGATCATGAAACTTTACTTTTATTGTATTTATAATTTTTTTGCTTCAAATTCTACAATATTGTGGAGGAATGAAATGGAATTAAGTGAAACAGTCATCAAAATTTACATATAAACATTGGTAGAATTTTTTAAATTATATTTAGTTATGTACAGTAAAATAAAACACGAATAAAACTTAAGAGGAACGGAATGATATTTTGTGAAACACCTAAAAACCATTAAGTAAAACTCAATTTTATTTATATTCAATCGATCATGACATTTTAGTTATTGTATTAATTTAATTTTGCTTAAATTTATTTTAATTTGAAGAGGAATAGAATGTAATTGAGTGAAACAGTTATTTAAATTTACATAAATTGTTGATAAGACATTTATTTTTGAATTATAAATTATGTTTTGCATTAAGTTACAACAAAATATTGAGAGGAACGAAATGGAATATTGTGAAACATCCAGGATAGTTATGTAAAACTCTATTTTATTTATATTTTTATTTATAGCCAATCAATAGTGACACTTAATTATTGTATTAGTTTAGCATTTACTGATGTTTTTATTTTTAGAAGAGGAATGAAATTAAATTAAGTGAAACATTCAAAAAAAATTTACGTTTAATCATTGGCAAGACATTTTTATGCTATTAATTTACTTTTTTAAACAAATTCGAATAAAAATTAAGAGGAACAAAATGGTATTTAGTGAAACATGAATAAAACTAAATTTTATTTATATTCAATCAATCATGACACTTTAATTGCCGTATTAATTTCATTTTAGAACAATTTTTTTATTATTCCAAAAGGAAAGAAATGGAATTAAATGAAACGGAATAAAATGGAATTAAATGAAACGGTCGTTTAAATTTGCATATAATAATTTGTTAATTTATATACAATAAATTCAATAAAATATAAAGAGGAACGAAATGGAATTTTGTGAAACTCTCAGAAAAGTTAAGGAAAACTTATTTTTAACATGCATATCACAAAGATGGCGAAAAAATAAGTAAAACTGCAAAAAAATTATGAAGAAACAAAGTGGAATTGAAACACATTATAGTTTTTTTAATATATTTTAAGTTAAACTTCTTATTTATTTACTTTTATTAATTATATACTTATTTTTTCATCATATAAAAATTTCGTTCGTTGCTTAAAAGTTTTTCCAAAAAAAACATTAAAACAAAATACACTTACTAACTAAAATTAATTAAAACAAACTAAAAAATGAGAAAAAATTAAATTAAAAAGATCCACAATAAAATGGCAAAAAAACATAAAACTTAAATTTAAGAGAGAGAAATAAAAAAACATGGCATTCAATTGTTTTCAGCTGCTACACACATATACAACGAAAATCTTTCATACAAAAAGAGTCTTCTTTAAGAGTATTTTTAAATCATGAGCATTATTAAAAAAATTAAAGAGAGCGAGTTGTTAATTGAGTGGAAAAATTTAACCAAAGATCTTATTTTTGAAACGTGTAAGAATACCAGGTTTTTCAGTTTCAGCTTCGGCAGTAACCTCGAGATTCTATAAAAGAGACATTGAAAGGAAAAGAAATGAATGAGTGCATTTTTGAGTAAAAGAGATTAAAATCGAACTTCAAATACTTACAGCAGATTGATCAATTTGTTTCTCAAATTGTTGTTGTTGACCATAAGCATGACCATGTCCATAGGCATTGCCACGACCAGAATGACCATATGCATTGCCATAACCCTGAGCATGACCATAAGCATGACCACGTCCGGGATGTCCATAACCATGACCATAACCTCCACCACTTGCATAAGAAGAAGAGGAGGAGGCTGAAGCTGAAGCTGAGGCTGAGGCAGCTGAGGAAGAGCTGGCAAAGTTTTCAGCATCAACTTCTTCTATTTGCTGTTGTTGGCCATATTCATCTTCCACTTGTTGCTGTTGGCCATAATCGTTACCAGCTCCATATGAATAATGAGAACCACCACCTGTACTAACGCTAGCACTAGCACCACCATAACTTCCTCCCATCTGCAAGTTAGGATCCAATTTCATTTCAGCATTTGGCATATTGGCACCCCAAGTGTATTTTTGTCCCGCTACGCCAGGTTCATCATTGTCAATGTTTTCATCATAAGCATTTGGAGGTTGATCTCCACGATCCTTGGAATAAATGGGTTTAGGGTAGGCAGTACGATTGGTGGAACCACCACTTTCCCAGCCTCCAGTTGTGTTATAGTTGAAAGGCAAACGGGCTTGGCTAAGCAAATATAATTTACGGCGCCATTGCTTCAAAGCATCACCTTGCAAACCAGTCTTACGTTGCAATTCACCGTAACGTCTGTTCTCATTGGCAGACCATTGAGATTTCTCATAGTCCGAGGCAGTGACCTTGTGCATTATATAAGTTATGAATAACAATTCCTTCTTGCGGAATTCTTGCAATTCTTTAAGGCTCAAACGATAGTAGTGGGCCAAAGCTTGTAAACGTTCGAATTCCTTGATTTGCCAATCCTTGAGCTCTTGAGCCGAAATGCCACTATTGGCAGCCAATTGATTGAAGAGCATATCTTGTCTCTGCCAATTGCGCAAATCATCCAAGGTACGTATATTGTGGGCGGTTAAGTTATACAAACGATCTCTATGTTCCTTCTCCCATGGTTCCACTTTCAACAATGAAGTTCTATCCAACAAACCCTCTCTATTCATTAGGGCAATTTGGACCTTTTGGAATGGAGCCAATTCTTCGAGGGTACAGCCATACATATGAGTCAATTGTCTTTGGAAATCATCATCTTGGGCTATGAATTCCAAGAATTCTTCTTCGGTTATAGACATATCCTGGGCAATGGCTCTTAATCTCTGTCTTTCCTTTTCCTTCCAACCTTGATATTGACCAGCAGTTCCTGCTCCTGAGCCAGACTGATAACCCTTAATCAAACCCAAATCACCCAAACGTCTTATTTCATTTCTAATCCAATATTCTACTTCTTCAATGGTCACATGATATTGATCACAAATGCGATTTAGGGTGGTTTGATCTTTCAAGATCTCCTGTTCCCATTGTTCCTGAGTACGATAAGGATTACGGATAACCAATTGATATAGACGATCCTTTTCACCCTTTTGCCATTCAGTCAAATTTTCACTAACAATTTGTCTTTGATTCAATAGCTTTTGCAATTCCAATTTATACCATTCAATGATCTGTTCAACGGTCAAGTGATATTGCTGGGCCAAACGTTGCAAGTACTCACGATCGTTAATCAATTGTCTTTCCAATTCTTCAATGGACCATTGTTGTTGCTTACGTCTCTTATCATTGATCAATTGTTGCAAGTGATTTTGTTCATAAGTTTCCCATTCTTCGACCACAGTCTTACCATGAATGAAACCTTGAGGCACCAATTGTTGAGCCACCTGTCTTAACCAGGTTTCGATTTCTTCTACGGTAATGTGATATTGACGGGCAAATTGTTCCCAACGTACTCGCTCATTTTTCAAATATTGTTCAAATTCTTGCCAAGACATGGGTTTAACTTGAGCTATGGCTTCCAAATGAGCCTTAGTTTGTTCCTTCCAGATTTCTTCATTTTTTGTGCTGCTGCCACCTTGCGTTTGCCAATTATAAGTTGGTTGTTTGTTTGAAGACCAACTTTCATGGAATTCCCAATCGTAAATCTTATCGGGGCCCTTAACCAAACCCAAGAGTTGAAGTCTAGCTCCTTCCTGGGCTAACCAATTTTCAATTTCCTCCACAGTAACCTTATAGTTTTGGGCTATGCGCTGAAGTCTTTCATTGTCACGCTTAATGAAAGCATCCAATTCCTCGGTGGTGGCAGCTTGTTGTTGTTGTTTCAACCAGTCTTGGAGACGCTCACGCTCAATCTTTTGCCAGTAAGTTAGCTGCTCAACTTGGACCAAGCCAGAGTTCTTTAATCTTTGCAATTCATCTTTCATAAATTGTTCAATTTTTTGCACCGAAACATTATGTTCGTTGGCCAATTTTTGTAATCTATCGCGATCACGTCTCAATTGCTGGTCGAATTCTTCATTGGTGATTTCACGTTGTTGTTGCAGGCACAAGGCAATCAAACGTTTTTGTTCATCCTCCTGCCATTTGGTGAGTTTTTCCACTTGAACTTCTCCTGTGGTTTTCAAATTCAATAATTGTTCTCTCAACCACTGTTCGATTTCGGTAACACTAACGGAATATTGTTGGGAGAGCTGTTGAATGTGGTCCTTTTGTTTTTTCAACTCTACTTCGAATTGTACAAAGTTTATGCGATTGTTTTCTCTAATCAACTGTTTAAGTCTTTCTACCTCAGCCACTTGCCAGGCAGCCAATTTTGCCAAATGTTCACTGGTCTCTTTTCTCAAACGCAATAATTCTCTAATCATCCATTCTTCGACTTCCTTAACACTAACGCCATAGTAGTGGGCCAATTGGTTCAAATGTTCACGATCATTTTTCAATTTATCCTCATATTCCTTGGTGGTCCATTCATTTTTGTGTTGCTTAATCAAATTGATGATGTAATCACGTTCGGCCAATTGCCAGCCCTTCAATTGTTCCAATTCGAATTTACCCTTTTCCTTAAGGTCTTGTATAACCTTTTGTATATAGGCCTCCACCTCATTAACATTGACATGATATTGGCGAGCCAAGTTCATAAGGAATGTTCTGTCCTTCTTCACCTTCTCCTCAAATTCTTCTACGGTTATGCTCTTTTGTTGTTGCAAAAGATTGAAAATACGTTGTTGCTGTTCCTTTTGCCATTGAGTCATTTTCTCAATATTCAATTTGCCCTGTTGTTGTAAGCGATTAACTTCGCTTTGAATCCATTTTTCGATTTCTTCTACTGAAGTGTGGTATTGGAAGGCTGTCTTTTGCATATGATCTCTGTCTTGTCTCAAAACTTGTTCGAATTCCTCCACAGTCCATTGTTTGTTTTGCTTGAGTAATTCATCTAGACGTTCTCTTTCGGCTATTTGCCAAGCGGTCAAGTTATCAATTTGCAATTGACCTTCATCTCTCAATCTAGCCAGTTCCTTCTTCATCCAGGATTCTATTTCCTCTACTTGGATTTGATAATCCCTGGCCAATTTTTCCAACAATTCACGGTCTTGTCTTAATCTTTGTTCCAATTGTTCGGTAGACTTGTATTGTTCTTGGGTAATACGTTCCAAATAACGTCTTTCGACTTCCTGCCAGTTGGTGAGCTTCTCATTAGGTTTCAACAAACCCATGGCAACAAATTTCTGTTCTTCATTCTTAACCCATTGTTCGATTTCCTCAATCTGGACATTATGTTGCATGGCCAAAGCTTGTAGGCGAGCACGATCATCCAATAACCATTTGTGGAATTCTTCAACAGTGAAATCACGTTCCTTAACCATATTGGTGAGATTACCTCTCCATTCGGTTTGCCAATCTTTCAATTTCTCCAATTCAACTAAGCCCTCAGCTTGCAGTCTTTGTATTTCCTTCTTAATCCATTCTTCAATCTCCTCAACACGTACTTGATGTTGATGAGCCAAACTATAGATGTGGGTTTGATCATTTTTGATCTTCTCTTCCAATTCTTTAATGGACAAGTTGTTTTGTTGGATCAAATTCATGATACGTTCACGTTCAATCTTTTGCCAGTTGTTTAATTGTTCTTGGATTTGCTTAAGTTCCAAGTCCTGTACAGTAGCCTGACTTTGTTGTACGATCAAAAGCAAACGTTCTCTTTCCTTTTGTTGCCATTCGGCCAATTCCTTCTTGACTTCATTGAGGAAACCTTCACTCTTCAACTCATTGATTTCCTTTCTCAACCATTCTTGTATCTCATTAACTTGTACATTATAGGTAGAAGCCAAATTTTGTAATCTCTGGCGATCATTAACAATTTGGGTTTGGAATTCCTCGAGTGTCAGGTCATTTTGGGCGATCAACTTCTTCAGATTTTCATGCTCTCTCTTTTGCCATTCTTAATGCCCAATTCGATTTGCAATTGTCCTTCCTTTTGTAAACGTTCCAATTCTTGTCTTTGCCATTTTTCCACTTCCTCAATGCTGACATGGTATTTATTGGCCAATGTCTGCAAATAAATACGATCCTTGGCCATTTGTTCATCAATGGTACCCAAAGAGCCACGATGATTCTTAACCACATCCTCCAAACGTTGACGTTCGGTCTTCTGCCATTCAGTAATGCGAGTCATTTCATTACGTTGTTCAGTGATAATGCCACCCAAACGGGATAATTCACCCTTCAACCATTTCTCCAAGTCACCAACATTACCGCGGTACTTTAGTGAGAGATCGGAGAGTTTTTGTTGATCCATTTTAATGGAATTTTGCAATTGATCAATGGTGGCATTATGTTGTCTAATCAATTCTTCCAAACGTTCTTGTTCATTGCGAGTGTGTGATTCACTTATTGGTAAAGCCATCATAGAGTTGTTTTGGTCATTGAAATAAACATACAAACGTTCCAATTCTTCTATCTGCCAGGTCTTAAGCTCATCTACAGTAATGCGATATTGTCTAGCCAATTGAGCCAATTTATCGGCATTTTCTCTTTGCCATCTTTCTAATTCATCACGGGTAATACTGTTCTGATGGATCAACCAATCCAAGCGACCTCTTTCATTACGTTTCCAGTTGGTATCATCATTAGTTTGAGCACGATATTGACCCAAAAGAACACGATAACGTTCCAATTCCTGGCGGTGCCATTCTTGGATCTCTTCTACAGTGGTGTGATAACGTTCAGCCAAAGCCAAGAGACGTTCTTCTTGCTGGCGTTGCCAAGCCTCCAAACGTTGGGGTGTTGTATTACCCGAAGTCAAGAACCAGAAGAAACGTTCACGTTCTTCACGCTTCCATTCTTCATCTTTGGGTACGGTCCATTCACCGAAAGGACGTTCTGTATCATAAACCAATTTACCGTCAACCCATTTCTTGTGACTTTCCGAGCCGGAAACAACAGTACCATCAGCATTTGTTATGATGGTCTTATTATAACGTTTTACGGTTACTGTAGAGCTGCCAGGATGATAAGACGGTTGATAAACTTGAGAACCAGTACCGAAAGATTCTACTTCCGACTTAGAAGAAGAATCTACAGGTATATGGACTGGAGGCTTGTACAAACTGGAACTGGAACCCCAATTGCTATTGACATTCACCACTGGACTATAACCCACAACATTAGGTTCCATATTTTTGTCTACCCAATCGTAAATAGTCTTCTTGCGTGTGATAACAGTACTAGAGCCACCAGGGACATAAACTTGACCACCAGAAGTGTAACCGGCATTACTGGTGGTATAAGTAGGGGTAGCATAACTTCCTGTATAGACGGGTACGGTATTGGTAGTCACAACAGTACGATTTCTCTTAACAACAGTAATGTAGGGATTTTCATAGGTACCCTCACCTCCGGATTTATGGGCCTCAGTTACATTTTGATGGACTACAATAGTTTTGCCATCAACCACTTTCACTTCAGCGGGATAATTATAAGTCTTAACATTATCAAAACCGGACAAGTCCAAATTCAAAGATTGTTGTTGACCATAATCCAAACCACCGACAGCATATTTTTGTAAAATTTCGGAAGATTTCCATTCAAAGAAATTGGGTTGAGCGATAACGGTATAGGTAACCAAGCCTTTGCGCATATCATTTACCAATTGTTCACTTTGCAAACGGCAAATGGCATCCAATTCACCCGAAGTTTTACCAGTCAAACCAATTATACTTTCTGCAAAAACAGGAAGGCAGCACCTTGTAAACAAGACCTTCAAAATTATAGTTTCATTTGCTTAACTTACCAGACCAAGGAGTATAAGTGGTACTATAACCGGAAGTAGATCCAGAAGACATGCTGTTGTATTCTTGTCTTAGACGGTTGGCGAATTGTCTTATGTCATCAATATGAGCATAAGCCCAGCTATTGAGGGCACAGCAAGAGCCATAGCCATAGGAAGAGGACGAAGAAGAGGAGGAAGATGAGGACGAGGAGGATGAAGAGGAATAGGAAGCAGAATATTGAGCACTACCACCACCTGGAGTATAGGGACAAGCATAAGAACCACAATCAGCAGCAGCTCTATTATAGGCACTATAACCCGAGGTCCATTGTAATAATGCCACTAGCACTATAATAAGGCTAAGGCCTCTCATTTTGGGAATTTATTGAGCTTTTCTTTCAATGAAGAATTTAAAATACCTAAAAAGAAATAAGAAAGAAAATAATTTAATTAAAAAATGGGTTTTAAATTCAAAAACTTTTATTTACGAAAAGCTTTATAAAAGCTTCAACGATTAAAAAGTTAAGATTTTTTCAGTAGAACTAATTTCAAACTGTAAAAACCTTTAGAGGTATTGATCATCATATTATTTACTTCAGAAACTTATAAAGAAAGCTTTCAATTTTGCATAAGCTTTTAAAGAAAAAGCTTTATTTAACAAGGACTCAAGAAATAATTTAAAACTACAAAAACTTTAAGAGATAGTGATTTAAGTATTTTTTATTCCAAGAACTATTAAAGAAAGCTTTTGATTTCGCTAAAGCTTTAAATAGAAAAAGCTGCCTTTAATCTGTCTCAAAAGAGAAATATTAAACATGTTTTTCTCTTAAGAGAGACATATTAAATGAAAGATATTAAAATATTATTTAAAATAAATCAGTGAAAAAGGAAAAAACTTTTGCAGTAAAAGCTCTTTTTAATTATATTGATATTTTAAGAGAGTTTTTTCTTAAAAGAGAGTTTAAAAGAAACGAATTTGAAAATCGTTACATTATAAAAGGATTTCTGATTAGAAAAAGAAATTGTAAATATTGAAACGCTTTTAGATACACAATTTCTAAGCTTATGAATGGTAAAGCCTTTACTTAAAACGATTTAAAGAAAAAGCTCTAATTTGCAACATTTTTATTTTAAGAGAAAAATGAATAAAAACTTGTAATTGTAAAGAAAATGCTGCAGTCATTAATTTAAGAGAAGATAAATAAAAGAACCGCTCTTAAACCTAATAAGATCTTGTTGAGACAGCTTTTAAGAAAAGCTCCATATTATACTATACTCCATTTGTAATGTTTCTTTGAAAGTTCCTTAAAATTAAAATCTCCCCCAGAAAGAATTTTTAAGAACTTTCTTTTACTCTTCGCTTTCTAAGGCTAAAAATACCTCAACTCATATTAGCGTGGGTCCTAATTTTTTAAAACATCTAAACTATCAGTTTATTTTAGTGATAAACTAAAAATAATTTGAATTTGAATTCCCCACAAAGTTTTCAAAATTTTATTGCTCTCATTTTTCCGTTATATTTTTTTAATCTCATAAATTTATTTGAAACTGAACACGATCACTTTTATTTTCGTTTTTTTTCCTTCCTCCTAAGAGATAAGAACAGCACAATATAAATTTTAACACAAGATCTTTCTAAGAATAAAAAATTTTATTAAAAAAAATTAAAAGAAAAAATAGCAAACAAATTATCAGCTAAAATACGTCTTTAGAAAGTTCAAAAGGTGTTTCAAATAAATCGCTATTAAATAAGACATCGACAAAAACAAAATACGATTTAATAAATTTTTGTATAAAAAAGAAAAATATCATGACATAATTTTGAAAATTTATTTGAATTATACAAAATAATGGGGGTGATATCCGGTTAATTCAAAAAACAAGCTTAATTAGAGTGCATTTAAAAGAATTGGGAACGAAAATAATTAAAATTATCAGGTGATAATAAAAATTCCGCCAAAAAAAATATTCCAAATTAAGATTCAAGGACCACAGATTAAGCTTAAGTCCAAACGAGAGCACAAACTTAAGTTCACTTTGGCAAAAGATGTAAAAAGGAAAGAATAAACAGTCTAGACTATAGTATAGTCTATACTATACTACACTACATCATACTATACTATACTATACTATACTATACTATACTATACTATACTATACTATACTATACTATACTATACTATACTATACTATACTAACTATACTATACTATACGGTATGTCTTTAGTCTAGACTAGAGTCTAAACTCTAGACGGGGCTTGGGTATGAACTCTAGTCGAGATCTAGTGTGGACTAAGGAATAAACTCTTTAAGGAATTGATTATAAACTCTAGTCTGGAGTAGAGTATAAAGTCGGGACTATAGCATAAGCTATATAGCATAAGCATAAGCTATAGTCGGGACTATAGCATAAGCTATAGTCGGGACTATAGCATAAGCTATAGTCGGGACTATAGCATAAGCTATAGTCGGGACTATAGCATAAGCTATAGTCGGGACTATAGCATAAGCTATAGTCGGGACTATAGCATAAGCTATAGTCGGGACTATAGCATAAGCTATAGTCGGGACTATAGCATAAGCTATAGTCGGGACTATAGCATAAGCTATAGTCGGGACTATAGCATAAGCTATAGTCGGGACTATAGCATAAGCTATAGTCGGGACTATAGCATAAGCTATAGTCGGGACTATAGCATAAGCTATAGTCGGGACTATAGCATAAGCTATAGTCGGGACTATAGCATAAGCTATAGTCGGGACTATAGCATAAGCTATAGTCGGGACTATAGCATAAGCTATAGTCGGGACTATAGCATAAGCTATAGTCGGGACTATAGCATAAGCTATAGTCGGGACTATAGCATAAGCTATAGTCGGGACTATAGCATAAGCTATAGTCGGGACTATAGCATAAGCTATAGTCGGGACTATAGCATAAGCTATAGTCGGGACTATAGCATAAGCTATAGTCGGGACTATAGCATAAGCTATAGTCGGGACTATAGCATAAGCTATAGTCGGGACTATAGCATAAGCTATAGTCGGGACTATAGCATAAGCTATAGTCGGGACTATAGCATAAGCTATAGTCGGGACTGTAGCATAAGCTATAGTCGGAACTGTAGCATAAGCTGTAGTCGGAACTGTAGCATAAGCTGTAGTCGGAACTGTAGCATAAGCTGTAGTCGGAACTGTAGCATAAGCTATATACCGGTCTATATCTTTTAAAACGGTAAAACCGATTTTTGTTATTTCAAATAGAAAACTTTCTAGGATTACAACAAATACTTAGTCCAAATTTTATTGAGCTCTGTCCATTATTGTGGATGTGAGCGTGTCAACAACAGAGAGACAGGCAGACGGACATAGATTCTGATTTGAAGTAAGAATATATATACATTATGGAATCTTAGACATTTCCTTCTTAGTATTACACACGGAAAACACCACTTGTGGTGTTGGAGTGTATAAATTGAACAAATTTTTAATTGATTTTTCTTTCATTTGACAGTTTTATTTTTAGTTCCTTCGATTCCTCCTTTTCAGCACCTTCTTTGAAAAGAAAAACAAATTCGGGTCATTATTAATAAATTTGTCTTTTTAAATCGAATCGATTTAAAAATATATTTCAAACATTTTTATTTTCAAAAACATTTTTTCAAATAAAATTGAAAATCAAATGTAAATTTCTAATGACATCACTTCAGTCTTTAGGTAAACAAAAAAACAACAACAAAGAAATTAAACTGTCAGTCAGTGAGTTAGTGAGTAACTTAGAGAACAAAACAACCCAACACACTACACTGTCACTCATCCACTCACTTGTGCATTTTTTTTTTATAAATCTAATGTCATCATTTGGAAATTATGCATTTTAAAAATAACAACAACAACAACAACTTAAGACAAAAAAAATGCATCAATAAATTAGAAAATAATTTTGAGATCTTTGGGGTGTGTTCTTTTTGAATAATAAGAATATTTATAGATTTTGTTTTTTGTTATAAAATGAAAACTAAAAATAATTTTCAAAATTATTTTTAAGAGGAGATTTTATTTTAAATTTTATATATATTTTTTTTTAATTTTTTAAAAATTGAAATTGAGATCTTTTTTAAAAAAATTTCAAGTTTATTGTCGGCTTTTCCATTTTAATTTATAACAATTGACAAATTGAAGATATTTTAGTCCGAACAAATAATTTCAATTATCTTTTAAGGTGTTTTTTAGCAAAAAAAAGTCAATAATTTATGTTTAAATTTGTCATTATGACTGTATTTTGTGATGCGTGTTTCAATTGTTATTGAAATTAGAGATGTTGATGTTTTTTCAATTAGATTTGAAGGATTTTATTGAGATATTGAGAAAAAAAACACTAAAATATTGTAATTTATGGCAATAAATCGATAGGATATTTAAATTATCCATAAATTATTATGATAATGAGGTTAATTAAAACATTTTAAGCATTTTTAAGTAATTGACTATTTTTTTTACTTTGATGTTTAGTTCTAATTAATATTAAAGCTGAAACCTATTTGAGTCCACACAAGAATTTATAATCTAAAAGCAGAGTATAGTTTATGCTCCATTTCAGGCTATAGTTTGTATTCTAGTTCGATCTCTAGTTTATGTTTAGATCCTGACTATTTTTGCAGTTTTTAATTTCTAGTTTAATATTTTAATTAATTATTTTTAATTTTTTATAATTTTTTAATAATTTTTTAAATTTATATTCTTTTTTTCAATTTCCAAAAATTTGACTTTTTAAATTTTGGGAAGTTTTTCTATAAATTACGTTCCTAACAACAAATCGTGAAGAGGGTGTACTAAATTTATTATTTCTTATGTAACGCTAAGAAGGAATTATCTCAATGCACATATATATTCATGCAAAACAAAACGAATTTGAATCGATTTAGCTATGTCCGTTTGACCGTCTGTCTGTCTGTTTTTGGCACACTTACATCCGCACTGAGTCCTGAAAAATTTCCTATTTAAAACCAGCAAAATCGGTTTAGTATGTTAAGAGATATAGACCGATATCTGAGACAACCTCTTAATTAAAGCAAAGAACTGTCGTAAAATTATCAATTAAAAATCGACAATTTAGAACAAAATCTTGTCAGAATATTAAGAAATATGTATCTGATTGCTAATCCAAAAATTATCAAAATCGGTTCAGTACAAAAAAAGTTATAGCCAAAAATATAACTATAATTATGACTCATTAAGTGTTCTATTGCATAAGTTAGTGTGTGAATGTGTGAGTGTGTTTGTTTGAAACATAACGAATGTACTTCATATGCATCTAGGGTGAAGGGTATTGAAGGTTCGACATAGCCGAATTTGTTTAAATTAAAAAAAAAATTTGCTATAAAGAGTAAAATTTTTTTAAATTTTAAATTAATTTTTTTATTTTTTTAATTTTAAATTACTTTTATTAAAAAAAAAAACTATTTGAAATATTTTAAAAATCTTCATAATCCAAATTTTTTATTATTATTTGAAATATTATTTTAAAATAATATATTATTTTATAAAAATTTTTTATTTATCAAAATATGTTTTAATTTTTGTCAAACAAACAAATTTCTTAACACTGAAAAATTTTCAAAATTTAAGAAATTAAATATTTAAAAATTATAGTTTCCTAAATAAACGAAATCCTAAATTTTTAAAAATAAATTTGTTTTGAAAATTTTTAATATTTTTTTCGAATAAAATTTGAAATTTTTTCAAATTACAAAAAAAAAAAATAATAATATTTTTTTACATATATATTTTTTTAATTTAATAAAATATTAAATGAAATTATAGCTTTTCAAATTAAAAAATTAAAATATTATTATTTTTTTTTTTTTGATTTTGTTTAAAAAATTTTAAAAATTTTTCTACAAAATTTTTTTAAAATTTTTCTACAAAATTTTTTTAAAATTTTTTAAACAAAATTTTTTTAAATTTGTATTAAAAATTTGCCATTTTCTAAAATGTTAAAATAAATATTTAAAATTTTAAATAAATAATATTATTTTCAAAGATTTTTCAATAAAATTGTTCAATTTTGAAATAAAATTTTAGAATTTTAATAAAAAATTTTTATAATTTTTTTCTTGCTCAAATGTTTAAATTTTTGTACCAAATTTTTTTAATTTTTTTACTAAAATTTTTAAATTGTTGTACTAAAATTTTAAAATATTCATTCTTTTTACTAAAATTTTAAATTTTTTATTAAAATTTTTAATTTTTTTGTAAAAATTTAAAATATTTTTTATTAAAATTTTTATTTTATTTTTTTTTACAAAAATGTTTAATATAAAATTTTTTTATTTTTTTTTATAAAAACTTTTCATATAAAATTTTGAAAAAAAAAATTAAAAAATGAATACAAATTTAAAACAAATTAAATAAAAACATATATTTATTTTAAATTTTTTTTTAATTTATAATAAATTTAATTTTAATGAAAAAATATTTTTCAAAATTTTCTAAAAACTTTAGTTTCAGAATTAAAAAAATATATATTTTGTTTAAATTTTTCCAAAATTTTGTTAAAAAAATAATAAAATTAATTATATTTATAAATATTTTTTTTCAAAATTTTATTTAAAATTTCTAATATACATTTATTGAAGTAATATATTTTGTTTAAATTTTTTCCAAAATTTTATTTAAAATTTCCCAAAAATTAATTATGTTTGAAAATATTTTTTTTTTAATTTTATTTAAAATTTCAAATATACAATTATTGAAGTTTTGAAAAAAATAATAATTACAACTGCAGATTTTGATTATAAATTTTGAAATTTTTTTTCAAACGTAATAAATTGAGATTCAGATTTAGATTGAAAATTTTGAATTAAAAAATATAAAAAATAAATATTTTGGACATTTTATTAAAATTTTTATTTTGAATTTAATAAAAATTTTAATACAAAATATTTTTATTTTCAACACAATACATTCTATAATCTACAAATTGAAATTAATAATATTTTTTTTCAAAATTATTAAAAATAAAAAATCGTTTTGATCACATAAAATTCATTATTTAATTTCATTTATTCAATATTTTTTATATTTTTATAAAATTCTTTATCAGTTTTTTAATTATTCTAATATATATTTTTTATTTTTTTATAATTTTCTCTTAATATTTTACTTTTTCATTTTTAATATATTTTTTTTTTTTATTTAATGTTCAAATATCAAAAAAATTTTCACTCACTTTTTTTAATAAAAAATTTATCTCTCACAAATTGTTTTTCTTTTTCCAATTTATTCCATTAAATTTTTAATGGATCCTTTAAACAGTTTCACTAATAGAAACTGCAGGATATTCTTCTTTCTTTCAACACTCTCACCAAAAGAAACACCACGAATTGGTGTTCAAATCTTAAGTCTTTTAAAAAAAATCGTGCGTACGCGTTAAGAGCCAAAGCTCAACTGAGTTGAAGCAGCACAAAAACTACCGTAATATAAATAACGAAAAATTTTTGAATTTTAAATTGGAATTAAACGAACACAAAAAAAAACACAGACACACACGATCAGTTAAACACATGGATACAGACACTGGGGGAGAACAAAAGAGTGAGAGAGTGAGATCAAAAGATGAGAACAGATCTTTTAAAGTGAAGTGTTGCTTACAGTAATTAAAAACATAAAACAGAAAACAAGTGATAATACGACAAGATCATAATTGAGAAGTGAGGGAGAGATTTGCGCTATATTATCAGTTACCGGTTATTGGAAGAGAATAGAGCCAGAAGTGCATATAAAACATATAAAAATTATTTACAAAAATTTTTAAAGTTTTTTTAGAAATTTATTGATAATTTGTATATGTGTTTGTAACATACAGATACAATTACAATGTTACACCCACTTTTAAGTATACCGTTAGTTCAGAATCATTTTCTGAGTCGATTTTCAAAATCGATGTCCGTTTATCCATCTGTCTGTCTGTCCGTCTGGCTGTTTTTTTAGATATCTTGATGAAATTTGGTACGTATTATTTTGATCCAAGGATGACGCCATGTTCGGTTCAATATCTCAGGTATCTCCTATACCAATGTCCTCCCGGAATACCCTTCAACTTAGAATCATTTTCTGAGTCGATTTTCAAAATCGATGTCCGTCCATCCGGCTGCTTTTAGAGATATCTTGATAAAATTTGGTACATATTACTATTATTATTTTGGCCCAAGGACGAAGCCTATTGAAATTGACCATGTTAGGTTCAATATCACAGGTAACTCCCATACAAATGTCCTACCGGAATGAGGTTTGAAGCTCATAAAAGTCCTAAATATAAAGAGATTTTAACGAAATTTGGCAAAAAATAAGTCTTATGATATTCCAGAATGATGTGCCAAAGTATACGAGGGTCGGTCCATTATTTTTCATATGTCCCAACTCTCTTTCAAATATTATATTCAACTGGTCAAATTTAAATAAATATAAGCAGAAATAGGTATGCAAAATTATACGAGGGGCCGGTCCATACATTCTTCTAGTTCTAATAACACCTCCTCCCCATTTAAAAACTACCAAATTTCACATAAAAGTTAGTTTTTCAATAATGAACTGCTCACTTGAGAATAAATAAGAAAATAATATTATACGGGGGTCGTTCATTAAGTTTTCGTAACTGCCATTTATAACCGACATTGTTACTTGTTTCAAATTTCTTTTGTATAAAATTTTATCTGTTTGGAGTTTCCCTTCTTTCCACTTATTCTCCCTCTTATCAGCTGTTCAATTTTGAGAATTTCATTCATAATTTTTCGGATTTTTCCTTCAATGTGTGCGTGTTCGTTGTACTTTTGACCAAATAATTCTCAGAATATTTATTTTGATTATATAGTTTTGTTTTTGTTTTTGTTTTTAAATATTGATTGAAAAAATATTGGAAATTTATAAGTAAATATTATTTTGCTTGACTGAATCTTTAAATTTGCATTAAAGTTGTTTTTTTCTAGTATTGACAAAAAATTCACGACCTTGTGCAATTTTTTCAGAAATTCTTATTTTCAAAAAATAAGGAATTTTTTTCAGACAAATGAGAAGAATTAAGAGCACGTAGTTTTTATTAAAATTATGTAATTTGATTTAAGAAGCCTCTTCTTCATTATAAATGGGAATTATTTAAATTTATAGTTGAATTCTTAAGAAAACCACAAAAACGGATTTTATATATTTGAGGTTAAATTTAAAGTGGGAAAAGCCCAAAGATAAATAGATGTGAAATTGGGACAAGTTTTGAATTTAAAATTTAAATAAAATTCAAAAAAAAAAATTAGTTTAAAGAAAATTTTATTTAAAATAATAAAAATAATAAATATTTTCATAAATTACGTATTATGGAAAACTATACTTCATAAGCTATCTAATGATGTACAATTTAATAAAAATATGTCTCAGCTTCTCCACTCTCACTCCCATCATTTCATCGCTCTAAAGTTTCTTTAATTTTAAGTGAAAAATTGATTTTCTTATTTAAGTCAATTTTTCACCACTACGAAAGTTGTTCACATCCCCAAATATATAAGAATTTTATAAACCAAAATCAGAGCTATATAGCGACTGTTCTCAAATTTTCAAACAAGTGATTAATTGACTCACGTTCACGAAAGTAGAGATTAAAAAAATATTCCATTTTATTTAAATAAATTTCAGTTCAGTTTCTAGTTCAGATTGGAGTTCAGATTATAGTTCTGATTCCAGATCAGTTTCTAGATCAGATTCTAGTTCAAATTCTAATCCAGATTCTAGTTCTGATTCTAGTTCTGATTCCAGATCAGATTCTAGTTCAGATTCTAGTTCTGATTCCAGATCAGATTCTAATTCAGATTCTAGTTCGGATTCCAGATCATATTCTAGTTCAGATTCTAGTTCTGATTCCAAATCAGATTCTAGTTCAGATTCTAGTTCAAATTCTAATGCAGATTCTATTTCAGTTTCTAATGCAGATTCTATTTCAGTTTCTTATGCAGATTCTAGTTCAGATTCTAATTCAGATTCCAGTTCAGATTCTAATTCTGATTCCAGTTCAGATTCTAGTTCAGATTCTAGTTCATATTTTAGTTCAGACTCTAGTTCAGATTCTAGTTCTGATTCCAGATCAGATTCTAATTCAGATTCTAGTTCATATTTTAGTTCAGACTCTAGTTCAGATTCTAGTTCTGATTCCAGATCAGATTCTAGTTCAGATTCTAGTTCAGATTCTAGTTCAGATTCTAGTTCTGATTCCAGTTTAGATTCTAGTTCATATTTTAGATCAGATTCTAGTTCAGATTCTAATTCAGATTCCAGATCAGATTCTAGATCAGATTCTAATTCAGATTCTAGTTCTGATTCCAGATCAGATTCTAATGCAGATTCTATTTCAGTTTCTTATGCAGATTCTAGTTCAGATTCTAATTCAGATTCCAGTTCAGATTCTAATTCTGATTCCAGTTCAGATTCTAGTTCAGATTCTAGTTCATATTTTAGTTCAGACTCTAGTTCAGATTCTAGTTCTGATTCCAGATCAGATTCTAATTCAGATTCTAGTTCATATTTTAGTTCAGACTCTAGTTCAGATTCTAGTTCTGATTCCAGATCAGATTCTAGTTCAGATTCTAGTTCAGATTTTAGTTCAGATACTAGTTCAGATTCTAGTTCAGATTCTAGTTCAGTTTCTAATGCAGATTCTAGTTCAGATTCTTATTCAAATTCGAGTTCAGATTCTAGTTAAGATTCTAATCCAGATTTCAGTTCATATAAATTTATCTTTTTTCAATTGTCTTTTTGTATCTGACAAATCGCTAAATTCTGAACTTATTTTTGAAAAAAAATTATAATCTTTTATCGCCGTTCCCGTTTGTTTGATTAATGACAAATGTGACAGTTGAAAAGTCATAAAAATCATTTTAAAGAAAATATTGTTTAGAACATAAATAAAAATAAATATTTTATAGCAAAAAAAAACCTGTATATATAAAATATATTTATAATTTCGGAGAAAAGACAACTTGTGGATTAGTCACGCGTGCCACAATTTTGAAAAAATATATTTCAAATTTTAACATAATAAATAAACATCTTTTATAGCATTTAAAAACAAATCTGATGATATATTTAAAAGGCGGTATTAGTGGCACCTGATGCTTTAAACGCCTTTGAAAATCACTCTTATAGTTTATTGAGATAAGTCGTAAGAGGGGGATATTTGTCATTAGGTTTCTTTCCTATTTGGTACTGTTTAGATTTTGTAAGTCATTAACAAGCCATATTGCAAATATGATTGTTTTTTTGCGAATTCTAAAATCATAATTTTTTTGTTAGAATTTAATTTTTTCGAATTATTTTAAAAACATTGACATTAATTAAAATATTTTAAACAAGACCTTAATTTTTTAAACATAAAAAATTAATTTTTTTTTCCAAAATTCTCTTATCTTTTAAATAAACTTTCACTTTTCAAAAGAATCACATAATTCCTTCTTTTTTAAAAAAAACTTCTTATCAATTCAATAGAATTGACACAAAAACGTTTTTTTCTTTTTGTTAGAAAAAAATTGTTATTAAAAAATTAATCTTTTTAAAAATAATAATTTTAATACTTAAAAAATAAAATAGAAAAAAAATAAAAAATAAAAAGTAGAAAAAAATCAAAGAAAATATAAAATTAACAAGGTTTTTTGTGAAGAAGTGATAAAAAATGTGATAATAAGAACTAAAATGAATAAAAAAAATAATTTATTTTTATCGCCATAAGATACTATAGTCCTAGTTCTATCCTTAAGTAAAGAAATCGGTTTAGAAACATTTTTGGAAGCGATTTAACAATGTCCTTCCATCTGTCCGTCTGACTGCAGCTATTCATTAAAGTTCTGGACGCAAGTGGTAATCACATTTGAGAATTATACTTAATAAAATATACCAATAACTTATTTTGCTTATATCCTACGAAACTATAGTTCCTATCATATCCTTTTTTAAAGAAATTGCATTAGATGCGCTTTTAGGATTGATTTAATGTTGTCCGTCCATCTGTCTGTATAACGTTTATCAAGTGAATTTCTTGATCAAAATACAGGTGGCAAAAAGCTAAAAATTAAGAATTAAATTTAAGAAAAAAATAAATTTAGAAATTCTGTTTATATCTTACGGTACCACAGTCTTTTTTCAAATTTTAAGTAAAAATTCAACTCAAGATCATTTTCTAAATTTGTTTAACCATGTCCGTCCATCTGTCCGTCCGATAGGTAATCAACTGAATTTCTTATTCAAAGTATAATTCGCTATAATAAAAACTGTGAGGAAACGAATCTCAAAAATATTAAATTTCGCTATATCCTAATTACAATATTCTTTTCCTGATTTATAGGTGAAAAAATTATCCCAATATCATTTTCTGAGTGAATTTAACGATGTCCGTCCGTCAGTCTATCCGGCTGGTAATTTATGATAATTTCATGATAAAAGTACTAACAGTAAAGAGATTTTAATTTAAGAATTAAACCGAAAAAATGATAAATTTATTAATTTTTTATACCGTACACATTTATATATCCATTCTAATTAATAGTTAAAAATATGAGCTCAGAATATTTTTCTGAAACGATTTAATAATGTCCGTCCATTCGTCCGTCTGGCTGCTTATCAAATGAATATCATGATTAAAGAATTGTTTGCAATTTTAATAATTTTCAGAACTAAACACTAAAAACTGCTGATTTTTTATATATAGTATCTACTATAGACCTTTGTCAATTACTGGATATAAAAATCGGTTCAATATCACTTTCTCAATTGATTTAATGATGTCCGTCCGTCTGTCCGGCTGCTCATGAAAACCTATAAATTAAAATACTCAACACAAGAGTTAATAAATTCAGAATTAATTTTAATTTAATTAATTTACAAAAATTATTTATACTCTAAAATACTATGGCTCTGTACCAAATTTTATGTATAAAAATCGGTTCAGTCTTATTTCCAATAAAACGATGTAATGAAGACCGTCAGTCCGTCTACCTGCACATGTGAAACTCTTGATTAAGAAACTAATCCCAAGAGACAAACAATTTCGAATTAAAATTAATTAAATGATGTAATTAATTTAATTGTTTATACTATATAGTACTATAGTCCTATTCCAAAGTTTAAGTATAAAAATCGTTTCACTTGTACTTTCTGAATTGATTTAATGATGTCCGTCAGTCCGTCTGGCTGCACATTTGAATTCATATATTTTTCTTTTGTTCTCCAAGAAAAAAGCTTAAAACATTTTAAAGCTGTAAAAAACTGAGGATTAAAAACTGAGTTTTTTATTTATTTTTTTGTCTAATAAAATTTATTTTTCAAATTATTATTTTCAAATTATCATCTGAATTAAATTTGCCATGTCTAGAGCTCTATGACTTCATTAATTTAATACCAAAGATAATTTATGCCATTAAACGAAGTTAATGCAACTTTTTATTGAAATTAAAAAAATGAACATAAAATTAATTAAATTTATTAAAGCTGCCAATATAATTAACAAATAAATAAATTACTAAACTGGGAATTTTATTAAAAGAGTGAAATATATGACTTATTGAAATTAAGTTTTAATTAGAGAAAAAAACACTAAACTAGAACTGATCGAGAACTCAACTAGAAGTGAACTAGAACTAAACTAGAACTGAACGAGAACTCAACTAGAAGTGAACTAGAACTAAACTAGAACTGAACGAGAACTCAACTAGAAGTGAACTAGAACTTAACTAGAACTGAACGAGAACTCCACTAGAAGTGAACTAGAACTAAACTAGAACTGAACGAGAACTCAACTAGAAGTGAACTAGAACTAAACTAGAACTGAACGAGAACTCAACTAGAAGTGAACTAGAACTAAACTAGAATTGAACTTCAACTGAGCGAGAGCTGAAATAGAAGAGAACTAGAACTGAACGAGAGCTGAACTAGAAGAGAACTAAAACTGAACTAGAACTAAACTAAAACTGAAATAGAACTGAACTAGAATTAAACTTAAACTGAACTAAGCGAGAACTAAACGAAAACTGAACTAGAACTGAACTAGATGTGAACTAGAACTGATCAAGGATCTAATGTGGAATCTTAACTATAATGTGAATAATTATTTAAATCAGAATCTAAACAAGATTTTGGAACTTGAATCTGATTAGGATCCAAACTTGAACTGAAATATGAATTAAAATATGAACTCGAATCTGAAAAAAAATCAGAACTAAAATCAGGAATAAAATTTTCAGCTAAAAGCTGTAATAAAATCTAAACTCAAATCACAAGTTGGATCTGAAATAGAATCTGAATCACAATGGCATCTGACCTGTAATTTGAACTAAAGTCTAATCTAAATGAAAATCAGAAATAGACCAGAACCAGTAACTGAATTATAATTCGAACTAGAACTAATATTGTAACTGAACTAACACTTAACCCGAATTGGAACTACAATCTGAACTAATAATTGAACAATCTGATATGGTAACTGGACTTGGATATTACTTTTGTTATCTGAACCAGGATTTGAATCAAAATTTAATTAAGAAGAATTTAAAATAGAATTTAAACTGGAATATAATGTTGATTCTAAACTTGATTTTGACCTGAAATCTAAACG
Organism: Cochliomyia hominivorax; assembly: GCA_004302925.2. Classification (NCBI taxonomy): domain Eukaryota; kingdom Metazoa; phylum Arthropoda; class Insecta; order Diptera; family Calliphoridae; genus Cochliomyia; species Cochliomyia hominivorax. Next base: position 88,683,096 of record PYHX02000158.1, on the reverse strand, counting down.
AGAATCTAAATGAGAAACTAAACTTATGTCTGAACTGGAATCGTAAATAGAATTTAAACTAAAATCTGAACTATATTAACCAGATTATAAACTAGAAACTGAACTTGAACTGAAATATGAATTAAAATATGAACTCGAATCTGAAAAAGAATCAGAACTAAAATCAGGAATAAAATTATCAACTAAAAGCTGAAATAAAATTTAAACTCAAATCACAAGTTGGATCTGAAATAGAATCTGAATCACAATCGCATCTGACCTGTAATTTGAACTAAAGTCTAAACTGACCAGAATTTAAATCAAAATTTAATTAAAAAGAATTTGAAATAGAATTTAAACTGGAATATAAATTTGAATCTAAACTTGATTTTGACCTGAAATCTAAACGAGAATCTAAATGAGAATCTAAACTTATGTCTGGACTAAAGTCTGAACTGGAATCGTAAAACAAATTTAAACCAAAATCTGAACTTTATTAACCAGATTATAAACTAGAAACTGAACTTGATTCTGACCTGGAACTTAAAATAGAATAAATCTGGTTTAAAAGGCTGAACTTGAACCTTAACTGGAATCATAATTCATAGATTTTAAAACCAAAATCTGAATTTTTTATATACTAGAATCTCAGCTAAATTCTGAAAAAACTTTTTATCTTCAATTACGTTACGTTATGAAATGAATTATAAAAAAAAACGATAAATTTTCACTTTAGAATATTAATTTATTATTATAATTTTTTTTTAATTATTATTTAAATGACATAAAGTGTTAAAAATTGCAAAAATTCTCATATCTTCTTTATATGAAAATAAAATTCCTAAGTTTCCGTTTTTTTTTTAAATTTTACATCAAAATGTCATTACGACTTTTAAATTTAATTATTTACAATTCACATGAATCATAACGCATTCAACTCATGTGTGTGTATTAGATCCGTCTCAAGTTCAATTCTTAGAGAGAAGTTGTCCATCATTGTTATTTTTTTAATAAAATTTATAAAAATAACAATAATTTGAAGAAAAAAAAACATTTTTGCTCACTAAAATTACCTCATTTTAAAATAAATACATGAGAAATGGAGACATTAATGTTATAGAAGAAACAATTGAAGTTAAACCGTTTGACAAGTTAGTGAATATTGATGTGGCAAACTCATACATATGGAAGAGGTTTATACGGGATTTTCATATAAATATGATTTATACACGTTGAACTGCATTTTAAACTATAATGAATTCGCCTTAGTTAAGAATTCGTCTTATAACTTTCTATTTTTATACCCTCCACCGCTATAAGTGGTGATGAGGGTATAATAACATTGTCATTCCGTGTGTAACACTAAGAAGGAATCATTTCAAACCCCATAATGTATATATATATATATATATATATTCTTACATTAAATATGATCTGAGTCGATTTTGTCTTTGTCCGTCTATCTGTCCGTGTTCTTGACACGCTCACTTCGACAGTAATTGACAGAGCTCAATGAAATTTTGGCGTAAACATATGCTAAAGTCCTGAGAAGTTTCTGATCAGAAAAATCGGTTCAGTATATAAAAAGATATAAACCGATATCTGAGGCAATATTTAAGTTCCAGCAAAGTATTTTTGTATAACTATCAATTTGAAAATGAGAGGTTTAGATTTAGGTATTATATAAAGCTATATATACTTCACTATCATTCCAAAAATTAATCGGTTCAGTAGAAAAAAGTTATAGTCAAAAATATATTTAATTTTATGACTCATTTAGTGTATCTGTGTTGTAGTTAAGAAAAACGGCTATAAATTTTACACTTTTGTGAGTGTATGTGTGTGTGTATGAAACATAATATATTTACTTACACGCACTTGTGGTAGAGGGTATTAAAGATTCGGCATAACCGAATATATCATTCTTTCAAGTTTTGTTTTAAAATGGTGATGACGTAAAAATGTAGCACTGTGGTCTCGAAATGCTCTTTTTTGAAAATAATACTGTATGTTTGGAACTTCTTAATATTTTCTTACTAAATTTTACATAGTTATTCTTGAGGTATTATCCAATTGATTTGAAGAAAAATATGTTGCTAATTGATCCTGGGGTCGAGGAGTGGCCTTTTAAATTTGGTCACCTCGGATACGATTATTTTTTTATTAAATTTCCAATTTTTTTATGATTTGATTAGAAAAGATTACATACATATAGTCCTAACAATGCTCTATAAATAGTATTCTAAACATGTAAGATTCCTTATAGTTTACGAGATTTTTAAACCAAAGAAAAATGTTGACCAATTTCTGAACATTTTGTTATTTAGTTTTTTAAACTTGGTGCACTCCATTTGAGTCCAAATTTAATTTCTAAAATATTGTCTGAATTCTATACAAAATTCTAATTAATATATATTCAAGAATTATATATCTACGAGGGTTCTATGAAAAGTTATATTAATTTGAAATGGAAATTAAGAAAAAAATGTGATTTTCTGTGATTTTTTTTTTTTTTTTTTCAAAAAAAAAAAAACAATAAATTTTTTCAGTTTAAAATCATTTGTTTTGCTCTGGACTATATTTTTTGTTCTTAATTCTGAAAGAATTCTTAAGATAAATGCATGTAAAGCAAATCCAAAGGCATCAGGGGAAACACCTTTCAAACATCCTCTGGTCATAATTTTTGTTGTACCCTCCACCACCACTACTAGTGAAAAGGTTATGTTAACTTTATTATTCCGTGTGTAACGCTAAGAAAGAAACATTTCATACCCAATAATTTATGTATATTCTTACATCAAATCCAAATCTGAGTCAATTAAGCAATGTCCTTCTGTCTGTCCGTCTGTCTGTCTGTCTTTCATATCCACAAAAAATTTGACAAGTTTCTTAAAATCAACAGAATCGATTTAATATATAACAAAAGATATAGAACAACGCCTCAGGCAACTTCTAAATTCAAGCGAAGATCTTTGGTAAAATTGTTAATTAAATAAATCTAGAAATTAGAATAAAATGTTGCCATAATATAAAGTTATATCTACTTCGTTACCAATCCAAAAATAATCAAAATCGGCTCAGTAGAAAAGAAGTTATAGCCAAAAATATAACTAATTTTATGACTCATTAAGTGTTCCGTATTAACCTCTATATATTGTATAGATCTGTGAGTGTGTTAGAACGAACATAACGTATTAACTTTACATGCATTTGTGGTGGAGGCTATTGACGATTTGGCTTAGCCGAAAAAAAGTTATAGCCAAAAATATAACTAGTTTTATGACTCATCATAAGTGTTCCGTGTTAAAATTAAAGAAAAAACCTCTATATATTGTATACATCTGTGAGTTAATGTGTAAGTGTGTTAGTACGAACATAACGTATTCACTTAACATGCATTTGTGGTGGAGGCTATTGAAGATTCAACATAGCCGAATGTAGCATTCTTACTTGCTTTTGATTATGATTTTTCTTTTTCTATTTCATAGAATTTTATTTGAAATGTTAAAACTCTTCAGGCTGAATTTTTTATAATTTTAAATGAAATACAAACAACAATTTTATTAAAAAAATAAAATATAATTTATTAATTTATTCAAATAAATATTTAGTTTAACTAATTTTGTGGCTAAATGAACTTGCTAATTTAAATAAAAAATTAACACAAGCAAACATTTCAAAATAGTTTTAGGACAAAAGGGGAAAATCCCCTCTAACATATATTTTATTATAATGAAATAAAATTTTTAAAAATAAATTTAAAAAGAAAATAAAATATGATCTGAAATAAAATCTCTAAGAAAACATAATGTGAACTGGATTAAAATCTCTGAAATCTGAATTAGAAACCAAAATAGAATCTGAACTAAAATCTAAACTATAATCATGATGAGTATCCAAACTATACACTTTACTATATTCTGAACTCGAGGATAATATTTTCAAGAAGCTGAACTAAAATATTATTAAAAATCTTTACTCCAAATTAAACTAGAATCTGAGCTGAAAATTAGTCTAAAATCTGAACAATATTTTGAATTGAAATCTAAATTAGAATTTACACAAAACTCTTAAGTTAATTCTGAAATAAAATTTGCTTTTGCCCAGAATCTTTACTTAAATATGATCAAGAATCTGAACTAAAAACTAAACTAAAATCTGTTTTAATCTAGAATCAAATACAGTCAAAAGTAGATAATAATCTGAAGAAGAATAAAGACAAACACCTGAATTTGAACATGATGATGAATACATATATCTTCTCTTAAATCTAGATTTAAAATTAACCAAATAATCTAAACTAAAATTTAGACTATAATCTTTAATCTAAATAAAAATCTTAGCTTTAATCAGAACCAGATTCGCATATTATTATCATATGAACCGGAACAAAAATCTCGACTAGAATTTAAACTACAATTTGAACGAGTGTCATGAATAGAATTTAGACTAGAGTTACAAATACAATCTAGACATGTATCTAAACTAGTATCTAGATCAAAATCTAACCAAAATCTGAACTTAAATGAACATTATAATCTGAACTATAAGTTATATAACTAAATTCAATTTTAACTAAAGCAGAACTACACTTGAACCTGAGCTTCATTTAAAACTGAAATCTGAACAAGAATCTGAACTGTGAATGACTGGGATTTTAACTAGTTTGTAAACTATAGTCTAATCTATAATCTAAACTGGAGTCTTATGTAGTCAAGAATCTGAATCAAAATTACAATCTAAACTTGAATCTAGACCAAACTGAAATCTAAACTAAAAATTGATTTAAAATCTCAAATAAAATCTGCTCTACATTCTGAATCTAAAAATAAAATTCTAAATTAGAATATAATCCAAACTAGACTCCTAACTAAATTATAATCTCGAGTCTTAAGTAACCTAGAACTAAAACTAGAACTGAAACAGAACTGAAACAGAATTGAACTAAAACTGAACTAGAACTCAACTAGAACTTAAATAGAACTGACCTAAAATTGAACTAGAACTGAACTAGAACTGAACTGAACTAGAACTGAACTGAACAAGAACTGAACTAAAACGAAACTAGAACTGAAGGAGAACTAAACTAGAAATTAAGTGGAACTTAACCATTTTTTTAATAAGTAGAGATTTCCTAGGTCCCATTCTATGATTACAATTTTTGCCATAAAATTTTATTAAATATATGAATAATAAACGAAAAAGGAAAAGTGTTATATATTTAGAATAAAATACTAAAAATTTATTACAAATACTAAAAGATAAAGTGATGTAATAATTAAAATATATAAAAGAAAAAATAATTTTTGTTTACAAAATAAATTAAGAAAATATTAAAACAATTTGAAATAAGTGGTAAAAGTAGACAATTGGAACATCCTACATGAGAAGAGAAACTAAATTGAGAAGCTGCAAAAATTATTTAAAAAAAATTACTAAAGTTTTTCCCTTGATATGGCATCACGAATTATTTGTTTACAATGTAATGTTTAAATTAACATAATACCGTTATATTTTCTCTCTATCTCTCTTTAGTGATTTTGAGTTAAAAACAATGTTGCCAATATGTTCCCATATTTAAATCACCAGCAATTTACATTTATTTCAAAAAATTATAAAAACATATATTTTTATATTCTCCGCCACCGCAAGTGGTGAAGGGGGTATATAAACTTTGTAATTCCGTGTTAAATGCTAAGAAGGTATAAACTCAGACTCCATAATGTATAAATATTCCTGCGTCAAATCAAAAACTGAGTCGATTTAGCTATGCCCGTCTGTTTGTTGTTGGCATGCTCACATAAATGACAGAGCTCAATGAAATTTTACCGAAGTATTTGTTAAAGTCCTGAGAATTTGCTTAAAGCACAAAAATTGGTTTAGTATATTAAAAAATGTAGACCGATATCTGAAGCTAAGAACTTTCCTATAATTATCACTTATAAATAAAAAAATAAAATGAAATTATGCCGTAATATAAAGTTATCTTTACTTCATTACCTTTCCAAAATTTATTAAAATCGGTTCAGTAGAAAAAATTATAGCCAAAAATCTAAATAATTTTATAACTCATTATGTGTTCCTGTGTTATGTGAATGTGTATGCACGAAACTTAAAGTATCTACTTTACACGTATTTGAGATGAAGGGTATTAAAGAGCATTTTTACTTATTTTAATATTTTAATTAATTCACTAAATGCCTATTTAACTAACAATACCTATAAAATTAATTGTAGCTCATAAAATAATCGTAATAATTCTAAATATATCTTAGTAATTGGTTATTCAGAGACGGATTTTACAAAACAAATCAAAAATAAACTGCTACAAACATTTAATTGTTTTAATAAAAAATATATTAGAGAGCAAAGTAAACAACAAAGTGAGGGTTTGACTTTTAAGTCATCATAACAAGTTAAACAAATTTACAGTGACGTTTTCTTTGTTTTTGGTTTTATTTTTTCTTAAACACATCATGGGTTTTTTAAAAACTACAGTGCGTCATAAAACCTGACAACAGTGTTTCCCTTCTCTAAACTTAAATAGCAAAATTCGAACTTAGTTTAAGGTCGCTCACTAATTTCAAACGAAAATCTGAATTATATTTTTTTTTTTCAAATCATTTATTATTCATTTTAATATCTTATTGTCAAATTATATTTATATTAGATAAATAATATACATATAAACATTGTTTCATTCATTGAAAACAACGGTAGTCCCAAAACAAAATATTAGCGTTTTTTTTTTCTTCAACCAGGTAGAATTTTGAAACCGGCTTGTGATTCATTAAAATTTAGTGCAAATTCTATAACATTAGGTGTTTTTGATAAATCTCTTTTTTAATATACAAATATATTAGACCTGTTTAGTATTATATTTCTTTAATTTATTTTATTGTTTTGCTAATGATTTTATTATTTTAATTCTTTTGCTACGTGATAATATTATTATTTTAATTGTCACAAAAAAATTCAGCATATTTAAACATTTCTAAAAAGATTTCTCGTTAATTTCAAAAACTGAGATCATTTGATTAACATATTTTGTTTAAGATGGACGTTGGATGGACGTGAAAATGATTGACAGATTAATGATGATGTCAAATAAAAGTACACTTTTTCATAAAATATGGAAATTTAATGTAAACTTTTCAATAAGGTATAATTATTTCTAGCATTGATATATATTAAATCATGTAATAATATATAAAGACATTTATATTCTTTAGATTTATTTATTAGTGAAATATTTCTTGATACTTGAAATATAATAAAATAAATCTATTACAATGTATTTATTGAATTAACATAATGAAAAGATTTAATTTAATCTTAGATTTTATACATTTTAATTATTGTTTTAAATTTATTTGTTTTATTCAATTGAAACTAAAAAACATTTAAATGTAATGAGGATGGTTAATATTTTCATTAATTAATATGGCATCTCTACTTCTCTGTTTACATTCTCTTCAATTAACCGTTATTTTTATATATTTCCTTAACTTCCAAAAAAGCCAATGTCATTAGTGCTGACAATTTTTCAAACACAATTATATCGATAACAAAATTAAAAAACTAACTGAACTGAAATCAGAACTAGAACTGAACTACAAATGAACTAAAACTGAAGTAGAACTGAACTAGAACTGAACCAGAACTGAACTACAACTGAACTACAATTGAATTAGAATTAAAACTGAAATCAGAACCAGAATAACAACTGAACTATAATCAGACCAGGAATTAGAATTAGAATCAGTACTGGAATTAGCGCTAGAATAAGAGTATGAGCCAGAACATGAAACAGAACTAAAATGAGAACTAGAATCTGAAAAAAAGGTAGAATTCGAACTGGAAAAGTACTTTAATCAGAACTAGAATCAAAACTAAAATCAAAACAATAAACTGAATTATTGTCTAATTTAGGAACAGAAGATTTGAAATTTTCATTTAAAATTTTAATTTCAAAAAAAATTTGAAATTTTCACTAAAAATTGGAAAATTTTCACTAAAAATTCGAAATTTTCAAAAAAAAAATGGAAATTTTTCTAAAATTCGACATTTTTCAAAAATTAGAAATTTTACTAAAATTTCAAATTTTCACAAAAAAAATTCAAAATTTTACTAAAATTTTAAATTTTCACAAAAAAATTTTAAATTTTACTAAAATTTAAAATTTTCACAAAAAAATTGGAAATTTTACTAAAATTTCCAATTTTCGCAAAAAAAAGAATTGGAAATTTTACTAAAACTTAAAATTTTCGCAAAAAAAGAATTGTAAATTTTACTGAAATTTCAAAATTTCACAAAAAAATGGAAATTTTACTAAAATTTAAAATTTTCACAAAAAAAATGGAAATTTTAATAAAATTTCAAATTTTCACTAAATATCAAATTTCTTCTAAATCAATTTTTTTCTAATAATATCAAATTTTTAAGAATTAAAAAATTGTAAATATTTCAAATTTTCAGTAAAATTTAAAATTTTTAGTAAAATTTTGGTGGAAATTTAAGATTTTATTGAAAATTTAAAATTTTACAGAAAATTTAAATATTTTAAATTTTCAATAAAATCTTAAATTTTTCACCAAAATACCGAATTTTCAGCAAAATTTCAAATTTCCACCAAAATTTCAAATGTTCACTAAAAGAAAATTTTTACCAAATTATCAAAATTTCGCTAAAATTTCAAATATCTATTAAAACATTTCTAATTTGCTAAAATTTTTACTTAAAAATTAAATTGTTAGTAGTATCATTAAAGTATTCGTTAATTTTTTTATTTTTATCGCAACATGCCTTCTTTAGTCATCTGGCATCACTATAACATTTATTGAAAAACTTTCATCGCTAAACAACAAAAAAATTTACAATGATAACAAAACACAGCTGTTTTGAAAAAAATGTATGCTCCCTCTCTTTCTCACCCACTATCAAGAGTAGACTTTCTACGAGAGCAGCATTAAAATACACGTCAGATTTGTTGTAAAAAATACCTTTTAGTGAAATAAGAAATAATTTTCGCAAATTTATTTGAGGAGAATTTCCTGTGAAAACTTTAATTAAAATATTATTAAGAAAAATTAAAAATTAATTAAATGAATAAAATTACATTTTAATTCAAAATAATGCCGTGATCTAGAATACACAAACGAAAAAAATCATTTGTAAACAAACACGGAAATTGCTGCATAAAAAACAGCCAACATGACAAAACAACGTCGACATTCACATCGAGACACTACAGCCAAAGAATCTGTTAATAATATATCCCACGATAAACGCCCCTCATATGCCATGGAAATGAATACTTTCCTCATAAAAGAACCGAAAAAAGAGTTGGTTTTAAAATTATCATATTATCATTTGGGTTTTTTCTTTTCGGTCATTTTGGCCATTTGTGTTTATTATCATTATCCCTGGTATCGGACATATAATAAACAATTGCAACATTTGCCAGAAGATCATTATCTACAAATCAGAGATGATTTTGCTATTTATGCTGCAGCAATCGAAGAAGATCATCAGCAGGCTTTAAAGGAGTTTTATGGGGAAAGTGGTGCGGCAGTCGCCAATTTACCCAAAGAAGATGCTAATATAAAAGAGGCTTTAGGTTCCTTAAAATTAGCTATGGACATGTATAAAGCTGGGAAACTGGATAAAGCACAGAAACTGTTTGAACATGCTTATGCGTTGGCTCCCAAACATCCGGAGGTTTTGCTACGTTATGGTGAATATTTGGAACATTCGAGAAGAGATATTGTATTGGCCGATCAATATTATTTTCAGGTGAGGGGAAGTTCTAGTTCAGTTCAAATTTAGTTATAATTCATATAGTTCAGTTCAAGTTTAGCTCTTCTTCAGTTTTAATTCAGCTCTATTTAAGTTCGTCAACAGTTTTAATATAGTTCCATAACAGTTTTAGTTCAGTTCTGGTTCAGTCTTAGTTCAGTTTCACAATAGTTTCAATTAAGTTATAGATCTATTTCAGTTCTAGTTCAATTCTTATTCAGTTCTTATTCAGCTCCAATTAAGTTTTAATTCACTTCTAGTTTAGTTCTAGTTATAGTTCAGTTAAAGTTCTGTTCTAGTTCAGTTCCAGTTCAGTTCTAGTTCAATTTAATTTCAGTTCTATTTAACGTCTAGTACAGTTCTGTTTCAGTTCTATTTCCGTTTTAGTACGGTTCCGGTTCCCTGAATCAGTTCTAGTTTAGTTTTTTTTAACCTGACATTTTAATTTATTTTTTTAGGCTCTTACTATTAATCCCAGCTATTCAGAAGCTTTAGCAAATCGTCAACGTACCGCTGCTATAGTACAAACTCTAGACGAAAGACGTTTAATGGAGTTAGATCGTAAACGTGATGCTCTCTCTGGAATACATGAATCTAATGCCGCCCTAAGAAGAGCAAAAAAGGAGGCATACTTTCAACATATCTATCATTCGGTTGGAATAGAAGGCAATACCATGACATTGGCCCAAACTCGCTCCATATTAGAAACACGCACAGCTGTCGATGGTAAATCAATAGATGAACATAATGAGATTTTAGGTTTAGATTTGGCCATGAAATATATTAATGCCAGCTTGGTGAATAAGTGAGTACAAAGTCGGAAAATGAAGAAAGAAGTGATTAATTTATATTTACTTTCCCAACAGAATGGAAATTACTTTAAAAGATATATTGGATATACATCGGCGTGTTTTGGGTCATGTGGATCCCATAGAGGGAGGAGAATTTAGACGTACTCAAGTATATGTGGGCGGTCATGTTCCCCCAGGACCGGGAGATTTATCAATACTAATGAGACATTTTGAAAATTGGTTAAACTCAGAGCAGGTCATGTCAATGCATCCAATAAAGTAAGTTTGAAGGAAAAAATAAAAAAAGTGAAAATGAATTTCAATTTTTGTTTATTTCTTTTTCAAAAAGACATGCTGCTTTAGCCCATTATAAACTGGTGCATATTCACCCCTTTATAGATGGCAATGGTAGAACCTCTAGGCTATTAATGAATACTTTACTTATGAGAGCTGGTTATCCTCCTGTCATTATACCCAAACAACAAAGACATAAATACTATCAATATCTTCAGTGGGCCAATGAGGGAGATATACGTCCCTTTGTACGTTTTATAGCAGATTGTACAGAGAAAACTTTAGATCTATATTTATGGGCCACTAGCGATTTGCCACAACAAATACCCATGTTGGAACAAACCGAACATACTTTAAATAATATAGATAAATTAGTAACATCTTCAAATACAGCTAGCACAACAACAACAACAACCACAACGCAAACGCACAATTCTCCCTTTGAAGCAGAAGCAAAATCAACAAATTCCCCAGCAATAGAAGAACGGGAAGAAGAATCTGGTTCTGGAGAAATTTCCTAGCATTGGTTTTTTGTAACACCTGTAGTACATAAGATATTAACTCTTTTAGGAATAACTTCATTAATATTATCAATGATTTACTGCCTTCTTTTGGGTATGATAACAATTTTTATTTAAAACCCTTAAAACTATAGAAAAATTTACTTCTTCCTGGTGCTTTAATGTTTTAAATAATTTTCATTCTTTTAAATTAATATAAAAAATATGACTGTGATTATTTTTTTAATCTTAAATATTTATAACAAAAACTTCAGTTTAAAGTTGAATTTTATTTTAAAAAAATGAAAACTTTAAATGTAAATAGTCAAGAAAAAAAACAACGTTTGTTAAACCAAATATTAAAAACAAAAATAATGTAAAAGTAATTGTAACTCCTAATTTATGTTATTTATTAATTTATTTTTAATATTTTAAGTTATTAAAATTATTTCTAGGCCTTTTAATTAATTAGAAAAAAACTTTTCAAAATTTCACATTAAAAGTCTTGATTTTGTATAATTTTTTGTTAATTAAAATTGTTATACATTTTTCTAAATTATTTAATTTTAAGCTTTTTGAAAAAAAAGAAATACAAAAGCCTGCAAGATTCTTGTTTTTTTAATAAAATAATATAATAAGTAAAAACTTAAAAATATTGCAATTTATTCACTTTTTGCTTAAAATGGTTATCTAACTGAAAAATGTAAAAAGAAACGTAAAGAAAAGGATTCGTTACACGCTTCCATTGTGCTCTCTGTCTAGTTTGCTAGAAAAGGTTTTAAATCTAAAACACCTTTGAACACCTCTTTGTGCTCTTGCCTCTCTTGGCTTGTTTTCCCTAATGATAGGATACCAAGAGTGGCCAAAAATAAGTGGACACTTTATGGAGTGCTATGAATGGAAGCAGCCCTTTTTGTTAACGTTTCATGATGTAAATTTCAGTATTTATAGAGTTCGTTATAAGAAATGTTTTGCTTTTTGGAAATTTGATCCTTTTAAATCCTAAATTTTTTCCAACATTCCCTCGAGCATCAGGATCATAAAATTATTGTCCAGGAAGTTGCGAAAGAATGTTCCCAGAACATATGTTTTATCATCCAATATACAGCAAGAATATTTTGTTTGAAAACTTGACTTCAACTTTCGTGCTCTGTATTTGGCTTCTAAATTTTTGACAGAATTCCTGGCAGCAATTTGTTGAGCCTTGTAAAGCAGGTTTAACATTAGCTTTAACTTTTCGTACCAAATAGTCCTGCTAAATAATTTGTGTTAAGAAATTTTCGACCACACTATTTGGTATTCTTCCAAGATCCAGATCTTTCAGAGCCACCAGACAAATTCTTATATAAAGCCTGTTTGTGATAATCGTATACCCATCGAGAATGCTATCTTACTTAACCCAACGGGCCTTACACGATATTAACTATCAAACAAGAAAAATTAAATATACAAATCGAAAATTTTATGTTACTTTCTTATCCCAAATAGTACACATATTTAAAAACAAAAACGTTAAAAAACCGTTAGCAATCTGGCAGCTCTCAGAATCATTGTATTGCAATTATATCGGTCGATTGCGACATTTTTCATTTCAACTCACTCAATCTCTCAAATGTAAACAAAGAGTGAGCGACATTTTTAAAAACAATTTTTGCAACAAATTTTAAATTTATTAAATTTAAACTTTAAAATTGTTTGATATAAATAAAATAAATTAATAACAACAACTACAACATCAGCTTGGCGCTTTAAACAACTTTAAATGTTAAATTAACTTCTTCATATTCCAACAAAATGATTCATAATATTTTATTATCATGTCTTAACTTGCACTCCAAAGAACTGCCCATCGAGGAATTTCTTATCTCTGATGCTGTTAGTACATTTTTTCATCCATGTGAAAAGAAGTTATTGGAGGATATTGTAAAAATTATAAATTCCTTAAGAGAAATTGCAAAATTTGCCAAAATCTATGGTACCAATCAAAATGTCCATTTAAATGCCGCCCTGGTGGACACAGCTGAACCCTTACAAAGTGGCTTGTATTTAAAAGCATTTGCCAATGGTATAGAAAATGTTTTAGATGATTATCTAAGTGATATAACTGAGCTGGAAACTAGATATTTACAAAATCCTTGTCAATCTCTAATGTTTATTTATCAAAAGATCCAAGAATATGAACCTTTAGCTTTGTATTTAAATAAATTGATAAGAGGAATACGTTTGCAAAAATTGCATGGTTGTGCTATTATACAATATCTACAGCAGAATGCTTTACATGGTGACTATCGCATACAGAAAGCTATAAAAGTAATACAGGCATCAGTAAATGTAGTTTTTCTTAAGCAATTGACTCATTGGATTTTATATGCTAAAATTGTGGATACTTATGGCGAATTTTTCATCCAATGTGGTGAGCATCATACACAAAGTACTTTGGAAAGTGATCGTGGCACTAGTGCTGGTAGTAATAGAAATGCTGCCAATTCTATGTCCGAGGTGGCCAGTAATTACACGGACATTTGGCGTTATGAAATCTGCTATGAATTTTTGCCTCACTATTTATCAGCCAACTGGGCGGAAAAGGTTTTATTCATAGGACAAACCGTTTTAATATTTAAAGTCGATTCGAATAAATTGAATAAAAATGCTCAAATATGGAATAAAACTGATAATAATCTCATGGCTCGCGATCAGTCATTATGGAATGAAAAGGAACACATCTATTTTGCTAAAATCCAGGCTTTACAAAACGATTCGGAATTAAATGTTTCCCATTATGATCGTGTTATAGATGAAATAAAATCTTATGTTACTTCACGGCTCTCCGAAATTGCTGTCAATCAAGCGGATTTGGTTCAACAACTAAAACTTATTAAAGATTTCTATTTGCTGGGCAGAGGAGAATTATTTTTGGAATTCATACGGCAATCGTATGTTATTAACAAAGAAACCGAAAATGAAAATAAATTAAGAGATTTTGTTAAAGCTTTTGAATCGGCTGCCCATGGTGTGGGCGTCTCAGAGGATTTGGAACAATTTTCTTTATGTATACGTAAGTTTCCTTTTGACACAGAAGAGTCTCAGGAATTTGGTTATTTGCAATTAGTACAATTGCAGTACAAAATCAATTGGCCTTTGCACTTACTTTTCTCGCCCAAAGTCCTGGAACGTTATAATTTACTTTTCCGTTTTTTGCTGCTCATCAAGAAAATGCAATACCAATTGCATATGCTATGGTGCCAACAGACTCGTCAATCTAAAGTGGAGAGAAAACAAAATATACGCATTATGCATTTGAGAAATGAATTAATGTTTTTCGTCGATAATCTCCAGTATTACATACAAGTTGATGTCCTGGAAAGTCAGTTTAGCATCCTGTTAAATACTATTCTTAATTCTATGGCAGATTTTGAACAAATCCAAAGATCTCATAGTATTTTTCAGGCAAATATTTTATCCTTATGCTTTCTGTTGGCCGATGAAGATGCCAATAAGTTTAGCATGTTACAAACCTCCACTTTACATTCGAATAATCCGGTGTTTTTGATTATCAATGAAATTTTTCATATATGTGAAGATTTTTGTTCATTGGTAGAATCTTCCACACTTGAAGATACTTTGTTGAATGATAAAATTGATCAATTAGATGAACGATTCGGTTGTTTGATTCAGCAGTTAATAAATCTTTTGTTGGGCTTAAAATCTGCTCCCAGTACAACACCTTTGTCGCAGCTTTTATTACGTTTGGATTTTAATCATTGGTTTAGTATTAAGAAAAGGCGCAGCGAATATGATTAAACGTTTGGGAGTTTGATTTAAAAAGAAACAGAAGTTATGAACATTTAAACTTTAACCTGAATTTAATTCTTGCACTTTGAAGTTTGTGTTTAAACATTTTTTATATTAAAAACTAATTTGTAATAATTTGATAATAAAAATGATTAAAAATTAATAAAAACTTTAAAAGTTTTAATAAAAATTGAAAAAAAAAAAAAACCTTTTTCAAAAGTTGTCTCTAGCTGGGATTGAACTCGGTATATCCTCTTTGGTTCTAATAGACCTCTAAACAAGTTGTTTAAAACAACTAAACCGTATTTCTTGAAAGTTTCCCAGAATGATCCCAGTTCTATACCCATATTTATTTTGTTCCAAGGCCCCTGACATTTCACTTGGTTCAATGTGTGGCTGATCCAGTTATGTTACCCTAAAAGAACAGCCAATTGATTTTACTGCTCTTCAGCTGTCTGCACAATAACTTCTTCCAAACCAATCAAACCAGAAGCGTCTTCAGAGTTACATTAAAAAGATCAAATCGCTCAAGATTATTCCAAATACTGTATTCCTATGTACTTTAAATGCTGTACAATGACACAGTCTTTGAAAAACTGACAGATTCTTCTAATTCGTCATAAAATCTGCAACTGAATGCAGTGAATGTGAGCAATATCCATTTCGTTTGAGAAATGGATCTTGATCAGTCAGAAACTGCTAGATGTGTACTGAAATATTCTAATGGATAATCCAGATCCATCTCCTCAGATCGTCGCTTCTACTGCAGTAAGCTGTTGCGTCACTATAAGATATTTGTGTCCTGCGCGATGCAGATTCTTCGTCGACCGAGATTTCTTGAACTATGACTGAAATATTGTCAGAATTAATGTTACGGATGGCGGCTCTTTGGAGCTACTTTAAAGAAAACAGCAGCGTATTTACTATGGATTCGATAGTGAAGGTCTTCACTGAAACAGCAGATATAATGACCATCAACAATCACTGTGTCTTCCTTATCTGAATCTAATATGGACAGACTTTTTGACAAATAAATGGTTAAAGAGGATAACACAGACCCAGAGTCATCTACGACCCCGATGGTGAAACTCACAAAGATAAATTTTCACACAAGGCAGCCTCGGCGGCATACTAACCCTGTCTCGCTGAGCCAGACGTTGAGATCGTGAACCTACAACAATTATTCTTGGACTCAACACAAAAAGCATCAAACGCAAAATGCCCAGGTAAAATAATGTCTTGTATTTTAGCCAAAAAGCACCTAAACATTTACATCCTCTATGATTTCAGAGATCTGGTAACTGTTGCTTGGATGGACTTCGATACGTGATTGATTCTCCTCATGTTACACAATGATCCAGAGATTACTCCGACTCGCTGAACGAGAGGTTAATCCTTTGACTCAGTACATGTCTTCTGTTGTAGCCAAAAAACACCTAAACATTAACATCCTCTATGATTTCTGCGGTGTAGATCTGGTAACTGTTGCTTGGAAGGACTTCGATACTTGAATTTAGTCCTCCTTATGCTACATCCCGAATGGCCATTAAAAGAGACCACTGCCTTACACAATACTCCACCGATTACTCCTTCTCGCTGAACGGGAGGCTGAAATCGTACTGATCATTTGACTTATTGCAAAAGGCTACAAAATGTTGTACGCGGTTAAAATAATTTCTTATTTCTGCGATGAAAAAACAACCGTCAGATCCAGCTGATTATTGAAACTGACACAAATTCCCATCAGATGGGATAGTTTAGATATCAATGACTTATTTATGGTGTAGGGTATAAATAAACAAAGCATAAATATTGGACAAATGGGGACAAAATTAATATTGTCGGAGCCATAATTCGGAGTACTGATTAGAACTAAACTTAGGAAAAATTTAAAAATAAAACCATAACTTTTTAAGCGTTCATATTTGTAAAAAAGAATTTATTTGATTTCTTTGGAGGTCTTAAATATAATTTTAAAAATAATCTTAAATTTTTAAGTTTTGTTTGGAATTTATAAAATAATTATAACAAAACGATTGCACCGTATAATAAAAACAAGATCTTAAATATATTAAAAATCGTTTGATATTTAAAAAAATGATAATTTTAAAAAATGTAAGGGGGGTTTACTTTAACAAAATGTTGGAATATAAAGCTTAAAAGGAACTTGACGCCACCATTAATAAAAACCTTAAACTAAAAATAAACCCAAACACCATTTTTTAACTAAATTAAAAATTGTTAATAAAAAACGTATTAATATAAATTTAAAAACCAAGACAAATTGAATTTAGATTCGCCTTAGTGAAAACAACAAAACAAAAAGATTTTTTAAGAAAAATCTTGTAATAAAAACTACAAATTAAATATTTAATAAAAACAAAAAAGAATTATTTTTAAATTATTTAAAAAAATTCTTTACAAATAAAAAAAAAACTTTAAAAAAGTAACAGAATTTACTTTAATAAAATACACTAGAGCCCCAATTTGCGTAGCTTTTTAAGAACTGAAAAAATCAATTTTATGTTTCGTTGTTGCAACTTGAAATTGCATCGATCCGGTTTGCATCCCGATTTTCGTCATCGCGATTTTCTTCGCTTTTGAAGAACTATAAAAAATTCGATTTGTGTTGTTGCAATTTCAAGTTGCGTCGGTCCAATTTCCGTCGTTTTGATCCCGATTTGCGTCACTTTTAAGAACTTAAAAAAAGTAGGTTTGTCTCGTTGAATTTTAAGTTGCGTCGGTCCGATTTGCATCGTTTTGATCCCAATTTACTTCGTCCTGATTTTTGTCGCTTTTTAAGAACTATAAAAAAATTCGATTTGCATCGCTTTTAAGAACTTTATAAAAATAGATTTGCGTCGTTGAATTTGAAGTTTCGTCGGTCCGATTTGCATCATTTTGATCCCAATTTACGTCGTCCCGATTTTCGTCGCTCTTTAAGAACTATAAAAAAATTCGAGTTGCGTCGGTTCGATTTGCATCGTTTTGATTTCGATTTGCGTCGCTAGAAACAGTTATATTTAGTATCAACGATATCGTCACGTGTACATTAAGATTTTAGATTACGTATAATAAGGCGAATTGTGATTTCTTTGTTAAATAAGACGTGCTAAGAACAAGTGCCTGGTAATGATAAGAATATAGAATGCGATACGCCACAGGACATTAAGGACACTTTAGATTCATGATCAAAATAAGCGAAAAATGCCACTGATCAAAGACATAAAAATTTGTCTGGGGAGTTTTATGGGATCTACAAAAAGTTATGGACCGATCCTCGTATAATTCTGCACATAGAATTTTGCTTTATTTTGACCAATTAATTTGACCAACTAACAACACCAATTTAAATGTGAGTTGTAAGACCTTCAACGTGATATTTGGTAGAGGGCTTGTATGGGATCTAAGTGAAGCAATAGGACCGACCCTAATTGGTAATTTGGCATAAGACTTATTTTGTTAAATTTTGTTGAAATCGCTTTATATTTAGGACCCTCATTCTGGAAGGACATTTATATGGCAGATACCTGAGATATTGGAATGAACATAGCCAATTTCAATGAGCATCGTCTTTTCGTCAAGATATCTCAAAAATAAAAGGACGAAGCCTATTGAAATTTGTTTACATGGTGAACCAGCCGGACAGAGAGACAGACAGAGGGACGGACATCGTTAAAACGAATCAGAAAGTGATTCTAAGTCGAACGGTATACTTGTTTTCAATATGTTCCCCAATAAATCTAATTTCACTGCTTTTATATAGAAGTCATTTTTCCGGTCCACATTAACGACGCAAGTCGGGGCTCTAGTGTATTGGTAACTGTTTAGAAAACTTTCATAAATTTGTTTACAGATTTAATTCCATTAAACCCAAAACCTGTATAATAGTTTTTATATAATTCCATTATTACAATTTATTTTTTGGTATATAATCCTTGTAGGTGACCTCACGCCACCAGTCAGGACGTTCAAACACTCCCGGAGCAGATAGAACCGAACGTTGCAAATGTAAATAAACCTAAAAATGCATTAAAATCAATCCAAATTAATCTAAACTCCCGTTATCCTAAACTTACATTTCCATCACTCATTCCCAGCGGCGAATTCAATATAAAATCTGTTGGTGCTATAGCATCCACTAATGGTACAGCTTCATTTTTGATTTGTGGCAAGAGTTCCAAAATAGCTTCTTGATATAATACAATCTGTTCTTTATTATGGAAATAACCTCCTTGATAGAATATGCCCACGTGCTTGGTAATCAAATTGGCACCGTAGAGACATAAAAGTTTCAATAACGCTTGCTTTTCATTGGACTCGGCTAAGTTCATAACAAATTTATAGAAAACATAATAAATTGAACGTTGACCATAGATAATAGCTAAAGGTTGAGCATTAAAAACTTGCATATTATTGCGTGTCTCGAAAGCATTTAGGCCTTGACGTTTCAGACTCTCAACACGTTTGCAAGTGACATCCAATTGATAAGCCACCAGCCAGTTAAGGGCTTTAAGTAAATCTGTTAAAGGAAGAAACAGAAAATTTTAAGAATTTTTATTTTAAAAATAAAAACTGAAATTTCAAAATTAAATTTTTAAGGTTATGGTGAAAAAAATTTTATTTAAAGCAATTTTAAACAAAATTTTAAATTTTCTATTAAAAATTATTGAAACACTGTACAAATTTTTAATAAAATCTTTTGTTAAAAAAATAATTTTTAGGTTAAGTTGACAAACTTTTTCAATTTCAAGCAATTTAAATAAAACACTACTAAATATAAATTTTGTAATAAAAACAATGTAAACAACATTCCAATAATGTTTAGAAACCCTTATTTTAAAAATGAAATTTTAGGGTTATGTTGAAAAAGTTTTTATTTATTACAGATTTAAAGAAAATTTTAAATTTCAATTATTTCTCTATTGAAAACAATTGAAATACTATAAACATTTTTTTCAAATCTTTTGTTTTAAAAATCAATTTTAAGGTTAAGATGAAAAAAATATGTATATAGTTTTAGAATTAAAAAAACAATTAAATCAACATTAAAAGAATTTAAAAAAGCTAAAATTTTAAAATAAAATTTTTAGGTTATGTTGAAAAAAAATTGAGTTTTCGCCAAATTTTGAAAATTTAGGCGGTTTTAGTAAAAATTTTAACTGTAAATTTTTTCATGCTTTTAAAATATTTAAAATAGCATTAACAAGGCTTTGAAAAAATGTAAATCTAATAAATATTGAAATTGAGGTTATGTTGAAAAAAGTTTAAATTAAGTTTAAAAAACTTCCATATCGATTTGAGGTTATCTTATCTCTTTGAACTTACTGTGAGGACATATGGCTTCCTGAGGCGTTTTCTCTTCTCCCTTTTGTCTCAAAATCTGATCCATATCCTTAAGAAATGTTACAGAGCCCATAGGTGAAACCTCCTCAAATTTAGCACGATTATTCCTTAAGCTCACCAACCAGTTGGAAGCTTGTTGTATTAAAGTATTATTTTCACCTTCATATGTACAGTTGGCATCATTGTCATTACGCAAATCGCCAATACCAGTAGATTTTAAATAACCATGACCACCACAAGCTTCACGACACTCTTGTATACCATCCCGGGCAGCCCAAGTGCAAACGGGTTTGGCAGCCGAAGAGAGAGCATGTAATTCCATGCCTATACTAGACATATCTTCACCCATAAAGGAACGGGCAGTCATTTCAACATTTTGAATACCCAACCATAAGCTGAAAACACGTAAGGCATAAGTGTTGGCCAAATGGGGGAATAAACGATATTGTTGGGACTGATATTCTATAACGGGCCATTCTTCGGCATTCTCATCGGGGCCAAATTGACGACGAACGGCAGAATAGCGTATGGCTATAACCATGGCTTTGCTAACAGCTACATAAGCTAAATTACAAATATTTACACGGCCAGCAGAGAGAGCACCCAGAGAAGCACCCAAACGTTTGCGATTATCCTTAATGGGACTGTGGTAATTACCCTGATCATCGATATCACCGGTTTTGGAGAGTAGATTTTCTTTAGGTATGCGATAATTGTTGAACATGACAAAACTACGGCAGAAATCAGTTAATCTTCAATTAAATTAAAAATGCCACCAAACTCACCCATTGTCAATACCATTAAGACCGACTTTCTCACCCAAATCACCCACTGTTACACCGGGATACGCTAACAGAGTACGTTCATCTCTAATGGGCACTAGGAAGGCACTTAAGCCCACATAGGTATCATCCGGCACATACAGTTGAGCATAGACCACTGCATGGGTACATGTTTTACCCAAATTACCCACCCAACATTTGGCAGCCTCAAAGTCCGGTGTGTGAATAATAAATTCTTGAGTCCTTTTATCATAAGTAGCTCTAGTTCGCATACCACGAGCATTTGTGCCATGAGAAATTTCAGTTAATGCAAAAGCGCCCACAATTTCATTTCTGGCAATTTTACTGGCATATTTACTCAAACGTTCTGTGCCCAAGCTCAGAAGCGTACTCGGGAACATACCATTCGATAGGGAATATTTAACAGAGAAACTAAACTCATAGCTAAACATGGCTTGGGTAACGGCCAACGATAAGTGAGGGGCAGAAATGTATTCATTGAATCCGTAGAATTGTTGACTGTACATGATATGTTGACGTTTATTGGCCAATTGACGTTGATCTTCTAAGGAAGGGTGTTTCAGGTTCACGTTGGAAATCCGGATGTTTTTCCATAAATTTCCAAATACGATGCTGGGAAAAAAGAGAAATAGAGGGGAACATTAATTAACTTAACATAGAAAAGCTTTTGAAGAAAAAATTGTCAAGATTTCTTTTAATTTATTTTTATTCATTCTAACCTCAAATTTAATATTTGTATTCGAGGTTTTTATTAAAAATTTGTGATGACATTTCAATTACTTTTAGTATACAAAACGTTTGCAGTTTAAAATTTCTTTAAAATGGTCTGTACTAAAATTTATTTCAACTTAACCTCAAATTTAATTTTTTTAAATAAAACGTTTCTATTGGAAAACATTAATGTCATATTAACTGTTTTCAATGAAAACAATTTACAATTTAAATTTTCCATAAATTTTACTTAAAATAAAAATATTTTCAATTTAACCTCAAAATTTTATTTGTAATATTAATGAATTTAAAAACAAGTATGAAAATAATGGACTATGTAATACCCTATACCACAATATTGGTAACTAGGAAAAATTATTGAACGACCCTCGTGTAGTTCGATTTTCTGATTTATGCTTATGTGTGCAGTACATTATTGTGACTTTAACATTTGTGGGAAATTTGTGCACTTTAAAATTCTGGAGACTATTATATGGACCGACCCCAGTAAATTTCGTATAAAGATTTTCGCTTACATGCATCCCAATTTTTCCGATTTTGAATACAATGCCAACGTTTTATCCAAGTCCTTCCAATGATATTTGGAATTGGATTGTGTAAAACCAATGAAAAAGAATGGACCGATAATTTTAGATTCACAATAATGTACTGCACACTAAAGAATAAATCAAAAAATAAGATTATACGAAGGTCGTTCGTCCATTAATTTTTCGTAAGTACCATTTATAACCAAAATAGGGCATTTTACGTAGTTGGTCTTGACTTTTACTTGTTATATAATATGCGTATTGGCATTTTGACAACAATTTGTTGATCTTAACCGGTTAACCGAAACCCCAAAAGCATTTCCAAATATATTAAGTTGCTTTCTGGTACAAAAAGAGGTGTTTTTTTCCTCTCATCTGTTTTTTTTCTGGTACAGGAAGAGTTATTTTCTTCCTCCCATCTGTTTTTTTCCACTACCTCGAAATTTATTCTATTATTTGGGCCGAAATCCCGGCGGTACTGCAATACCGGGCCAACCCGTGACAGAGGTGGAGCAAGCCCCTAAACACTCCGTCTATTTCCAAAAATCAGTTTAACATTTGTTGTCCTCCGATGGAGGATCTATCAGATGTTAAGCTGATAAGAACAGATACTACACTTTGATCTTAGCCATAAGGCCGAGAAGCGATAACTTTCAACCATCAAAACTAAAATTCTTATATCAAAAATATTATAAACTAAATGAGAATTATAAGAATGGAAACAATAACTAAAAAACAAGAAATAAATTTAAAAAAGAATAAAAATTCTCAACAAACCATAAATACATTTTGAAGCAATTTGCAGCTTATTGTTGTCACGCCGCTTTCCCTTCACTGGGTACACAAATAAGTTTTATAAATACATTGTTTTTTTCTTTGCTTTGTTTTCTATTGTCATTCGTGTATTGTTTTGTTGGTTTATTTTTAGTAACACGCTGTTTGCATGAGTCAGTTGTGGTTGCCGTTATTTTATTATTAAATAATCCCCTCAGGGATTTTTATTAATCTCTTGTTATTTAAACTAAATAGTTTTGTTATTGATGGTTTATTATTTAATAGTTTTATAGAATTTAATTGATTAAAAATGTATGAAATCTAATCAGTTGATAATATAGTTTTAGAGTAATAAAGAGATATTAAAGATATTAATGATAACTAATTTATTACTATCGATATGATTTTAAAAGTCAGAACACTATATTCCGCTCTCTTGAATCTCAAAACCTGCAAAAATGTGAGATAAATAAATTCACCGTTTATTAGCTTAAAACAGGATCCCGGGAAAATATCTTAAATGGAAGCTACTGTACATAGTGGAGCAGAATCGAATTTTTTTGGAAATAAATCTGTTACTTTAGATCGGCTGAATGGATTTGCTTGAAAATTTACATAATAATAAAGCAGAAGAGGTTGTATTATACCATTGTTAGTTATGACGCTATAGCGACTTTATAGGCGTACTAATGAGGCTGCAAAGTGAAATACCTGAGACATTAAATTTATTTTAACTGCATGCAAAATTTTTGTTACTTATTCACTTTCATTTTCACTTTTTTCATTTTACTAATTTTACTAGCTACAACCCTTTACCAGGCAGTTTATTTTAATAAAAAGAGTGAAATCGAAAAATTCTTAACATACATATATGGTTGTAATACAAGAAGTCACTCAACTTTGTTTTATTTTTTTCTTATTTGAATGAAATTATTATAAAATTTACAAATAAATATATATTTTCTCAGTATCGATGAATTTTTGGAC
Organism: Cochliomyia hominivorax; assembly: GCA_004302925.2. NCBI lineage: Eukaryota > Metazoa > Arthropoda > Insecta > Diptera > Calliphoridae > Cochliomyia > Cochliomyia hominivorax. Next base: position 88,658,773 of record PYHX02000158.1, on the reverse strand, counting down.
CCTTTTTCGGAAATCCATTAATGTTTTTACAGTACTTTCTGCCACTTTTGAACGCCGTTTGTAATTTTTAATATTTTTTAAACAAAAGTACAATATTGTTCTTGTACCACTCAAGGTCCTGCTTACCATAATAACAGGAGGCCAAATCAGACCAAAAATAATTAAACACATTGTGAAGTCTTATGTATGGAAGCAGCATTTCTTTATGTAAATTTTGGTATTTATAGAGAAAAAAGAGAGAGACGTAAGATAATGATTGGCTTCTTCTGCTGCAACTGCTGCATATTGTTTGCTAGATGAAAAATTTTTAAGGAAATTTAGATAGTGTTTGGGTCCTAAATTTTTCTATTATTACTATTTACTATTTAACCAGAAAATTGCCAAAAATCTGCCAGATTATACGCTTCGTCATCCATTAAGCAACCAAAATATATTTTGAAAAGACCTGACTTAAATTTTCGTGCTCTGATGTGGCCATTAAAATTTTTACCAGGAACTCTTCTAGCCTTGTATGTTTTTAAACCTGCATTCGCTTCAAATTTTCGTACCAAATAGTCCGAGCCCGGAGCAAACCGGGCTACTTTCCAACAAAATGTATTAAGAGCTCTTTTAAAAATGATTTCTATTTATGACTTCAGAAAGATAATTTGGAACATTCCTTCTACGTGTACCAGGTTTTATAACGACGGTACTGGAGACAGTTTGATTGCAGACCTCACAATATATTAATTTCATTGACATTAACCATAATAACTGACATATTTTACAATGGTAACTTGGTCAAAAATAATCAAATAATATTTGATTTTAAAAAATAATTTAATGAAAAATGTGCGTTAAGAATTTTTCGATTTCATTCCTTAATTTAAATTTCGTATCCAAAAAAAAAAAAACAATTTATTGGATTCAAAGTTTTAATGTAAAATGTGGGTTAAGAATTTTTGGATCTCACTCTTAATTAATTTCGTATCCAAAAACCTTTTAGGCCTGCTAAAATTTGATCTGTTTTGTGATTAATATTTTCTAATATTGAATTTTTAGACATTAATTCACTAATACCTCCTTCAGACAATCTGAAATAAAGTTTATTTCTTCAGACGAACTCTAACCTGCAATTAATTTTATTCTAAATATTTAAATTGTAGACAACTCTATGAACTCAAGCATAGAATAGAGTAATAAGCTAAAAACATTGCAATTATCTTCCCTTAAAGTATTCGTTTTATTTTACTGTCTTTTTTATTATTTAATTACGTTCGTGTTTCCTTTGACCTCCTTTCAAATATTTTTCATTCCCTTATTTCTCTCTTTAACATTTACGTGTAAACCCTGTTTTAACAACCCTTAAGATACATTTTTATTTGGCTTCAAAATACCGTTCGTGTTGCATTAGTTTAACGTTATTTAGTTTCTTATAATTCTCATTCAGTTTATAGTTTTTAATGCTTAAGACATTTTATTTTTTACGGTGAAAATTACTCTGGCTTCTCTTCAGTTGTCGAATAAATCTTTCGCCTTTTACTAAAGATTTCCGTGGAGAGGAGCACTCTAATGAGTCTAAAGTGAATTTTTTGTTAAGCCTGAAATCTCATTAGGGATTTCGGGCGGTGAATTAATAAATTTCAAACACACGGTTGATGAATCCACCAAGAGCATTGGGTCATTTTTTTACGTTGTAGTATTGCAATATTTGGTCATAATAAAGTTCAGAGTCCAAAATGATCTCTTTTTTATTGAAGCCATATGTGGACTTTGTACACATATGACCGTTGTTAATTCGTCTCTAGATGTTTGGATAACTTGTTTTCGGTTAATATTTTTAAAATAATTTTAAAGTTAATGTTTTACTGATGGTTTTTCTAAAACAGATTTTGAAAGAAATCGAAATATGTTAACACTATTAAAACCGTTGATTAAAAAATTTTAGTTTCTTTAATGAAACTTGGAAAGTTTTAAATTTGAGGTTAGTTTGAAGAAAATCGTTATGACATTGTTATAATCTAAAAAATATATGTAAGTATATATAACCATAGTTGAGTTGAAAACACAGTGTTCAATTTAACGATTACCGTCCGCCTGTTTTGCAAATTTGTACGGTGGTTTCAAAATGATACTATGAAATAATTTCGAAACATGTGAACCATTAGAGAAATATGAAATTCCATATAGTAAGACCTGTTTTTTTATCGATTTGCGTGTGTATAGGCGCTTATCTGGTCATGGGCATAGTCTGTGACCCACAGAATTTCGCTACCCTGACTATATAAGGAGTGAGATTGAAAAATTATTACAATTTACAAAAATAAGGAAATATTTTTAATCACATTTGAACTTTTTTTGGAAACCCTTCTATTAACGTTTAAATGTGCTTTCTCGAATAGGAATTTTGGGACCCAAAATCAGTCAAAATTTCATAAAAAGTTGTTACTCTTTTAATACGGAAAATAACATCAAGAAATATTTACAAAAAAGGCTGCTTCCATTTATAACACTTCATAATGTGTCCACTTTTTTGGCCTGACTTGACAAAAAACCCTTGAAAGGTACAAAGACAATAATGGCCAGTGGAGATTTTAGGCTCTTGTTAAAAGAGAGCACAAAATGGGTGTTCAAAAGTATCAAAGATTTTAAATGCAGATGCACTGTTCGAGCAAAGTGACAAAAAAACAATGTTAAAACGTTAATGGAAGGATTTCCGAAAATGATTCAAAATTTCACCACTAGTAAGCAAAATTATAAACATATATTTTTGTCACTTGTAATAATAATTTAATAATAAAGTAGAATTAAAACTGTAAGTTTAAGTATGATTTCGTTTTTATTAAAATAAAAAAGTGCATCTTGTAACACTTTTGCTGTACAAAAATCATACGTCTGGAAAGAAATTTTACAAATTATTTTAAAAAATAATTCCATGCAACGGGAATTTTACCAAATCCCCCTGATCCTATTCGTTCTAAAATTTTCTAATAAAACCGTTTTATAGGGAAGTGACAAAATTTGAAAACTTTAGGTGAAATAATTCGTTAGATATTCGATAACTATCCCTTCTTTGGTTGTAACCGGCCTACATTTTTTCTAGTTAAACAGTTTCTCTTGAGAAAGTTATGGACTCTCACTTCAGCAGCACTTAAAATATTCGATAACTAATATTTGTGTTTTATCGTGGCTACCCCTCTACCTGATCCTATTCTTTCTATATTTTATGGTTACGACTAATTTTAAAAATTCTCTTTGTAGTAGTTTTTTAGATATACGATATGGGGGCTATTTTTCCCCTGATCCTAACCGTCCAACATTTTGTTCACAAAGTAAAATCACTATTTACTTTGTATGGGGGTTTTTCGCCCCATGATCCTGTTGGAATTTTTTATTTTTCATTTTGTGAAAATATCAGCAAAATCAGTTCAGTTTTTTAGCTGTCTATAAATCCCTAACAAACACAGATTCATTTTTATATACTGATACGTATGTTAGAATTTTTTCGACCTCACTTCTTATTATTAAGTTTTTTTAAAATTAATTTATTTTACTCTTTTTGATCTGAAAAATTAATATTATATTGTTTATTTTATCAGCATTTTGCTAAATAACCTCCAACACTCATAAAGGTATTTCTAGTGTTAATAAGATTAGTAAGTAGTTGTCATTATTTGTTGTAATTTGCACGTATGCTCTCTTCTACCAGTTGTCAAAATGTTTATCAATCACTAACAATATTTATCAATAAGTTTTTTATTCAGTGATTAAATTTATTAAAATAGAATAACAAATACAACAAATATCTAATCCAATACTAACAATATTAAACTTTTTTATATATAATTTGTTTTTGTTTGAAATACACGCACACTACTATTTAACAGCCAAGTGTTTTTATGGTTTTGAACTTAAAACGGAGAAAACAAACACATTTTGCCAAAAAATGGACTTTGTTCTTATTTAATAGACAATTTTTTTGTTGATGGCAGATTGAAGAAAACTTACCTTTAAACGTATGTGCTCCTCACCCTCCAATAAAACATTCATGCGTTTATAACATATCGAAGATTTCTCACGATAAACATTCAATGGACCAGATTTAAATTCAGGAAATATAGACTTATCTTGTAAAATATTTTCACATGATGTCGGTTCGGCTTCGGCAACACCATCCCTGGCATTATTGTAATATTGTAAAAACGATGTAATAAAATTAATATTAGACATTTTGCGTAAATTGTTTGTGTTATTAAGACGACGTCGTATTAAATGTTTTAAACTTAAAGACATTATTTTCCTTTCAACACCACAAAACACACAACAAAGTTCGTTGTAATAAAAAAATAAGTTTTGTTTTTGTTATCAGCAAAGCTTTTTATTGTTATACCCTACACCATTGTAGGTGGGTGGGGTGTTATGATTTTGTGCAGAAGTTTGTTACATTTTTGTACATCGTTCAATTTAGAATCACTTTCTGATTGGATTTATTAACGTTGTGAAAACCCTACAGGTTGCAATTTTGTGAGATATCTTCATGAAATGTAAATGCATGCGTCAGTATTTTAGCCCAAGAACGAAGCATACTGAAATTGGCCATATTCGGTTCAATACTTTACATACATCTCATACAAATGTCCCCGCCAAATAAGGTATTAAGTCCTAAATGTAAAGCGATTTGAATAAATTTGGCAAAAATAGGTCTTATGATAATCTAAACGGATATGCCAAATTATGCATTATGCCATAGCGTCTCATAGGTCCCATACAAGCCCCCTTAAAAATTTAATTTTGAAGGGCATAAATCTCATATATGCGTTGAGTGTTGTAATAATAATTGGTTGAATTAAGTAAAATGTAAGCAAAAATCGATGTGCAAAATTAAACGAGTGCTGGTACATAATTTCTGGTAGAAAAATTCATTTTAAAACGCATAAATTTCACATAAATATTATCGTCACAATAATGTACTGCACACTTGAGAATAAAACAGAAAATTAAATAAAACGAGAGTCGTTCATTAATTTTTAAAACTACAACGTGGTGTAGGGTATTAGAATATCGGGTCTGACCAACTATAAAGTTCTTGTTTTTGTTTTAATTCTGTTTTGAACATTTCTTAGGATTTCTCCTTTCTGTCGTTGTACTTCATAAAAAGATTGGCAACACTTACTTGTCAGTTTCTTTTAATTGCACCATTTTTGTTGTTTCTATTGCAATTTTTGTATTTGCTTTTATTTCTTTCTCTTCTTGTGTCAAATTAATACAAACCAACCTCTTTGTTAGAGATTTTCATTAAAACTGTTTGAATTTTATTTTGTTAAATTAAATAAAAGTAAATTTTTGTTATATTTTTCTAAAATCTAATCATTCATTTGAAATAATCTTTTTTTCAATTAGCAATTTTTAAAGGCGGTAAGTTATTGTTGCTTAAATTCGTTAACATTGTGTTTTTTGAGAAATTTTTCCTTAACCCAAAATTACTCAATAAGTATCTCTAGTAATAATAATAAATGTCTTAATCTCAACACAATTATATCAATTTAATTATTTTAACAATTTGCACGTTGTTTTTTGAAAAGTTTGTGGTGTCCAAAAAATTAATAAAATTCATTGACCTGTTGTTCGCTTAATTTCATAGTTTTCATATTGTTGTTGTTTTTAGTGCAAAACAGCTGTTTTTGTTTCTTTTTGAATTTTTTGTACTCCCTCTCTCTTTCTGTAATCACTACAATAAACAATAACAAATATACCGTTTTTTGCTGTGTATTTTATTTATTTGATAGGGTAGCCAACTGATTTTTAAAAGGTTTTTATTTTATTATATAAATAATGGGAATTAGGTTAAAAATAACATAAATTCCAATACATTTTTAAGTAATTTTACATAAAAATAACGAAAAATGTGTCATAAATAACAAATGAAGGTGAATTGTAGTTAAGATTTTATTTTTTTATAAATAACCGTAGCTCTCATACGGACCCACTTTAGAAAATCTCTTTAAAGTGCATTAGCTTCAAAATAGTATAGGGTTGTGTTGATATTTCGCAGGTTTTAAATTTTTTGCAAACAGTAAACACCAAAACAAATTTAGCAAGAATCAGTCCATTAGCACCTATAGGCCTCATATGACCTCCACTTCCGAAAATCGGCTAATATGATACTTTCATAATAAGTATATCATCTTTATATAAAAAATAAAAGTGTGTTTTTTATATCTGTTTGTACCTTATAGACAGCTAAAAGAGAGTAACTGTTTGGAGGAAGCCATAGGAACTATTACAGAGAGTCTTGAAATTTTGTAGCAAACATGCTGCTATTGATTGAACTAAAAATTGAATTTTTCGTTAAAATTGAATTTTTCAATAAAAAAATTAAAGTTGATTTTTTTCTAAAAATTTCACTAAAAATTGAATTTTCACTGAAAATTGAATTTTTCACTAAAAAATTGAATTTTTTACTAAAAAATTGAATTTTTCACAAAAAAATTGAATTTTTCACTAAAAAATTGAATTTTTCACTAAAAATGGAATTTTTCACTAAAAATGGAATTTTTCACTAAAAATGGAATTTTTCACTAAAAAATTTAATTTTTCACTAAAAATTGAATTTTTCACTAAAAAATTGAATTTTTCAATAAAAATTTAAACTTTCACTAAAAAATTGAATTTTTCACTAAAAAAATGAATTTTTCACTAAAAAATTGAATTTTCGACTAAAAAATTTAAACTTTCACTAAAAAATTGAATTTTTCACTGAAAAATTGAATTTTTCACTAAAAAATTGAATTTCCTAATTTTCACTAAAAATGGAATTTTCACTAAAAATGGAATTTTTCACTAAAAATGGAATTTTTCACTAAAAATGGAATTTTTCACTAAAAATTGAATTTTTCACTAAAAATTGAATTTTTCACTAAAAATTGAATTTTTCACTAAAAATTGAATTTTTCACTAAAAATTGAATTTTTCACTAAAAAATTGAATTTTTCACTAAAAAATTGAATTTTTCACTAAAAATTGAATTTTTCACTAAAAAATTGAATTTTTCACTAAAAAATTGAATTTTTCACTAAAAAATTGAATTTTTCACTAAAAAATTGAATTTTTTCAATAAAAATTTAAATTTCATAAATTGATTTTTCACTAAAAATGAATTTTTACAAAAATTTAAATTTTCATAAATTTAAATATTCACTAAAATTGAATTTTTCACTAAAATTGAATTTTTATAAAAATTGAATTTTTCATAAAAAAATTATTTATAAATTAATTTTTCAATAAAAAAATTAATAGTTATTTTTTTACTAAAAATTACTTTTTGATAAAATGAATTTACTAAAAAGTCCTAAACTAAGAATTATTACATTAAATTTTTTTTTTTTTTTTTAATTTATTTTCATTTATAATTTATTTCTTATACACTTAATTAACATGAAACATTTGATTAAAATTCTTATATAATATTTTTATATAAATTTTTTTATAAATTTGCTATGATTTTATTTTATACGTATTTTTTGCTAAAATGTTTTATAAATATTATTTTATATATAATTTACATAAATAAAATTATTTATAAATAATTTGAGAAAAAATTAATAGTTAATTTAATTTTTTTTGCAAAAAGAGTCTACTTATTATGATAAATATGAGATTTAATAAAAAGTCCTTAGAACTAGAGAATTATTAGCATTAAATTTTTTAACTTTAGTTCATTTTTAATAAATTAAAAAATAGAGATTTTTGTTTAAAAAGCAACTTAAATATAAATTTGTTGTTTTTTTATATAAATAGTAAACATTTTTGATATATAAATTGTTTTAGAGAAAAAAGCTTCTAAAATGTTTAAACTATAAAAAGGCGTTTCCAAAAAAAATTATTAAAAATTTTGTTTATTAACAATTTTTAGATTTTTAAGCATTTTTCCTATTTTTATCTTTTAAATTAAACAATTGACCTTTTAAAAAATAAAATTTTTCCAAAAAATTTACAACCATTTTTAAATGGAATTTCAGTTTAATTTAATTAATTTATTATTATTTTTTTTGTTATTTATTTATTATTATTGAGTGTAGCTTTTGGTCTGTTTTTTTTTCGCTTTTTAATAAATCTTTAAAAATTTTAACAAAATGTTGCACTCGTTTTCAATTTTTAACTTAAATTTAAATTTAATTTGCAACAAAAATAACTACAACTTAATTCAGACTTTTTTCCATTAAAGTTCCTGAATTGAGCGGTTGTTCTGGCATATGTATTAAATCTAAAACATCAATATTATCTAATTGTTGGGAATTATTTGCCTCATATCATCGACTTTGTAAAGAGCTGGCGGCTGAATTAGCAGAGAAACCCGACTGTAAACTAGTCATAGAGCCACGATAGTTGGCTGAACTTAATACCTCATAGAAATAGTTTAATTGGGCTGGACCCTCTGAACCACAGCTGGGACTAAACCAATGTAAAACATAATTATCCTTGTGGTTCATAACATGGGAACCCTTTAAAGAAAAATGAAAAACCACAAAAAAATCATCAAAATTTCTTAAATGTTCAATCTTAAACTCACCTGCACACTTTCCTTATTGTGACATATTAAACTGGGTTCTTCTTTGAAATAGTTGACACCCTCTTGAAAATCTCCAGAATCAAAAAATGATACCGCCAAATCTATAAAAGAACAATAAATTATTTTTCTTTCCTACTAAAGTGAATAATCTCTCACTCACCATGTTTTTCTGGTAAATCTTTTGTAACTCGATACAATGTAAAATGTAAATCACTGCGTAGCACATCAAAATCCCAAGTTAAAACACTTTTTGGATCGGTATTCTTTATTACCACCTCATGATTGTAACCAGTTTTTAATTCTACCGTTTTATAGAGATTCTGATGTAAATGCTGTTGTTTGGTTAAAGCTTCTGCATTGTTGCCTTCAATTTTATGTGTCTGTTCGTTGTGTTCATCCTCTTCCAGAGAGCTCATTTTATATAGGGTTTTAGGTACCAGACCACCTTCATGTATAAGTGTCTAAATGTGGTTAAGATAAAGGAAAACAATGAAATTAATTACAAACTAAAAATTTAAGTTTTTTTTTTGTTTAAGAGCTTTACATACACTTAAATAACAATTAAATTAAAAGCTTTTGCTAGAAACAAGCTTTTTGCTAAGAAAAAGGCATTAAATGCTTTTATGGTTATTATTTGCTTGATTAGGACTTTTACAAAACATATTTATTTGATTTTAATTTTCATAATTTCCTCTAAGACAGAATACGAAACGTGTTCAAGGACGAATACATTGCACAAGGGAATTATATCCATTAGGAAGACAAACAAATTTAGTTTTTATTGTAGAACTGAACTGAACTGAAACTTACTAGAACTAAACTAAAATAGAACTAGAACAATTTTAAAACCGAAATAGATCTGAAATTAAACTGAACCAGAACTAACTGGAACTAAGAACTAACTAAACTGAACTAGAAGTGAACCAGAACTGAACTAAAACTGAGCTAAAGCTGAACTAGAACTAAACAAGAACTGATTGGAACTGAAAATTAACTAGAACTGAACAAAAATAGAACTAAAATTGTTTTAGAACCGAAATTGATGTGAAATAGAACTGAACCAGAATTAAACTGGAACTGAATCAGAACCGAATAAGAACTGAACTAGAACTGAATTACAACTGAACTTAAACTAAATTAGAACTGAAGAACTGAATTACAATTAAACTAGAATTGAACTAGAACAAAACGAGAGTTATTCTAAATCTTAAACTAAACCAGAACTGACACGGAAAAGAACTGAACTGGAACTTAATAAATAAACTAGAACTGAACTATAACCGAACTAAAACTGGAGTAGAACTCAACAAAAACTAAAATAGAATCGCAGTAGAATTAGAGCTGAACCTAAACTGAAATAGAATTGAACAAGAATTTAACTTGAACTAAATTAAAACTGAAATAAAGAACTGAACTAGGATCTGATCTATAACTGAACTGATCTTGAACTAAAATAGAACTTTAAACTTATTTAGAATAACACTAAAACTGAAGTAGAACTCAGCAAGAATTGATCTAGAACTGAATTAATAATGAACTAGAACTAAAATAAAAGAACTGAACTAGAACCTGATCTATGAGTGAACTAAAAGTGAACAAGATTTGATCTAAAACTAAAATAGAACTGAACTAGAATTTAGAATTAAAAAGTGAACTAAAACTGTACTGAACTAGAACGTAATAAAATAAAACTGATCTAGAACTTTACTAGAAAATAAATATAATAAAACTAGAACTGAATGAAATCGAACTAGAAAAAAACTAAAGCTGAACAAGAATGAACTTGTACTGAACTAGAAGTGGAACAGAACTGAACTATGACATATGGACAGTATACAAAAGGACGATAATACAATTCTGAATCTTAAAAGTTCAATTATTTGCTTACATTGAGTTCTTTGTGAAAACAGTTTCTTTTTTACTCTGGACAATTTACTTTTTACTCTTTTCTTTTTTTTTCTTAAGACACAACACAAAACGCAACTAAGTGATGAAAATTAAAATTAAACATAAATTAAAACATTTAAATTGTAAATGAATGGAAAAAAACTCAAAAGCCCTTACACAATCGCATTTAGCTAAATAGCAATAATTAAAATATTTTGGATTAATTTGATCCACATACAATAAAGGAAATATAGATGGCTAGTATTTTTGTTTTTGTTTTTATTATCGGATTAAATAATTCATTAAGAAAAAGAAAATTAATGTTAATAAGAAAAATTTATAAAAATAAATTTATTTACAAATTATTTACAATTTCATTAATAATTTTTCCCCATTCAAAAACTAACTTACCTTACAGGGTCCACCTAGGAAATCGGGTATTATGTCATTATCTATATATTGTTCTAAACCATCTTGCATGTGTAGACAATCGGGACCACCATAGAATAAAAATTTAGAGCGGGTATTTTCATCTAAATTAATGAGAGACAAAATTAATTTATTAAAATTATTTAAAATTTTATTTTAAGTAAAAAAGACAAACCTATAAAAGCCGACACTATAGTCCAGGCTATGGGAAATACTCTTGGAGCTCTGACCACCAAAACACGACCCATAGTTTCGGGATAATTATGTTCTACATTTTCTATGATATTAAGTAAAGCTTTAACACCAGGACGCCATAAATGACGCATAGATAAACCCTCTAAATCGACCAGCAAACACCAATCCAAAACTGGCTTCCCCAAATTCTCGGCGGATTCATTGATTTTTTGTATACCCTCCTCACATATATGCAGAGCCTGGAAAGTATTAATGAAATTAAAGAATTTATTTTAACGATTCCTCAATCAAATATTTACCAATTTTAAAAATCCTTCTGTGCCTATCGCTTTCAATAAACCTTTAACATCCATATGACCCAATCGTAATATATAAATCGGTCTACCATCTTTATCATAATGATGCCAACCTCCTGGAAAATGTTCGGTCACCACAGAGGGAGTTTTATATTCAGTTAGCAAGGAATCTATATCATGTTCTTTACGCCAGTTTAGGGAATCTTTTAACATATGTAAAGCTTGATTAACATGCCAATCTCTGGCCCTTAAAAATCTTAAGATGGTCTGATAATCTGGTATATTATCGCCTACTTCTTCTGCCTCTTCTAGTAATTTTCTTAATTCCAATATTTTGGATTCCTGCATGGGTGTCAACTGGCCCAAATGTTTAGCTATAAAATCACCATCCAAGAAAATATCATGATGTGCACCCATTCCACCATTTTTATCATTTTCTTTATCCTCTTCTTCCCTGGATTTTGGAGATAGGGGAGCATCTGCCGGCGGTTGCCATCTTTCCACCTCAGTAATTCCCTCCTCCTTCAATTGTTCTATAAAATATTCAATAATCTCTTTACCCTTTAAAGTGGTTTGGGTGTACTGTTTCATGCCCATTTTTTCCATGGAATGTTCAAAACCAAAAAAATTCTTTATATCCAAAGTGGCAGTTTGATCAAAACAAGTCCAATCAGGATTATCGGGATGGGCATAATAACGACATCTTTCGAAAATTTCAATTCTTGAAGAGAAACTTTCATTGGTGGCTTCTATGTTGAGGGTGCGATTGGCTAAATCCAAATAATTGTGTTGTATAAAATAGACCACATCGACACCGATTAATTTCTTAAAAATATAAGGAGCATCAACGGCAAGTTTACAACGGCGACTGGTATTACGTTTGCCGCCATTTTCTAATATTTCATCTTTAGTGATTTCACAGTCAAGCACTATGGGCATTTGAGGACAAGTGGGAAAACGTTTTTCATAGGCCTAGAAATACAAAAATTTAGTAACAAAATAATTAATTACAAAAATTTATTAACAAAATAATTAAAACATTTCGAAATTCTAAAAAACTGAATTAAATTTTTAATTCTTTATGAATAAAATGTAATTTTCTTCAGATTTAATGTTTCTTTTACTTTAACGCATTTTTAACATGTTCGAAAATTTTCGAAATTAATTTCGAATTTTCGAAACTATGAAAAACTTCTCAAATCATGGATGAATTTAAAAAATCTATAATTTAGCAAACAAAATTTTAGTTTTGCTACTAATAGCAATGTATGAAAGTTCGAATTTACTGAAAATGTTAAGTCGAAGTTTTAAACTAACTGAATTGCTTATAAAAATAATATAATTTTATTTAAATTAAATGAAACTCTTATTTTTAAACATTTTCCAAATGTTCGAAAATTTTCGAAATTAATTTCGAATTTTCGAAATTAACAAAAATTATATTAATTTTAAAAGAACTTAAAATATATAAACATATAACGATAAAATATACATTTTTGCTAACCTTTACAATGTTCAAAAACTTGAATTTTCAAATTTTAAATGTGTTCGAAAAAATTCGAACTTAATTTTGAATTTTCGAACTTATCGAATATTATTAAAAATTTTAAAATAACTTAAAAAATATAACATTTAAGGATAAAAATAATATTTTTGCTAATTTTCACAATGTTCGAAAATTGGAATTTGTGTAAATAACCCTTTCGAAATTGATAAAAAATGCTTAAAAGTATTCATTTCATGTATTTCACTTAACTTTTATATCTAAATCATTTTTAAAATGCTCGAAAAAATTCGAACTTAATTTTGATTTTTCGAACTTAATAAAAATTTAATAAATTAAAAAAAAATAGGTCTACTTCCTTTTTAGTTCATTTCTAATTCCAATACAGTTCTACTTTAGTTCAGTTCTTGATCAGTTCTCTTTTGTGCGAGTTGTGTTCTAATTCGGGTTCAGTTCATAACCAGTTCCAATTCAGTTAAGTTCAATTCAAGTTCGATTATTGTTTAGTTCTATACTCTGCAGGCTGATATTGCTGCAATTCGTAAAACGACCAACTGATTTTGGTGCAAGGACATGGAACTAACCCATGTCCTTCGAATGATTTTACAGAAGCTGTCCAAATGAACACGAGGAGGAATCTACTCTTTATCTTTTTTGTTACTGTTCTGTGTTAAGTGGCTTACGGATGCGCTCCTTTGGAAGTGGCTCGCTGACTAATTTGGCAACTGTATATAAAAGGAATATATCGCCCATTTGCCGCAAGATAGTCATAACTCTAAAAATTTTTTTTAAGTAGACGTATTTTTTCAAATTTTGAAAGAAATTTATTTCTTGGAATTCATCAATGAAAATTAAAAAAAAATCTGCAATGTAAACTGATGCACAACCGGAATAACGCTTTATTTTTATATATGAATGATTCATTCACAAAAATTTGCCTGATAATAAAGTACATTTATTTTCCTATGCACTAATAATGTTAAGTCGAAACTTTCGAACCTGTTGTTTCAACCTCTCATCACACTCTGATGTCCTAACTTAACCTTGTTCAGTTCTATTTCAGTTCTGATTAAGTTCTAGTTTACTTCTAGTTCAGTTCTGGTTCAGTTCTAGTTAAGATTTAGTTCAGTTCTGATTAAGTTTTGGTTCAGTTGTAGTTCAGTTCTGATTAAGTTTTGGTCCAGTTCAGTTTAGTTTTAGTTTAATTCTAGTTCAGTACTGATTAAGTTCTGGTTCAGTTCTAGTTCAGTTCTGATTAAGTTCTAGTTCAGTTACAGTTCAATTATGGTTCAGTTCTAGTTCTAATTCAGCTCTAATTGAGTTCTAGTTCAATTCTAATTCAGTTCTAGTTCAGTTCTGATTAAGTTCTAGTGCTGTTCTAGTTCAGTTCTAGTTCAGTTCTAGTGCTGTTCTATTTCAGTTACAGTTCAATTATGGTTCAGTTCTAGTTCAGTTCTGATTAAGTTCTAGTTCAGTTCTAGTTCAGTTACAGTTCAATTCTGGTTCAGTTCTAGTTCTAATTCAGCTCTAATTGAGTTCTAGTTCAATTCTAATTCAGTTCTAGTTCAGTTCTGATTAAGTTCTAGTTCAGTTCTAGTGCTGTTCAAGTTCAGTTACAGTTCAATTCTGGTTCAGTTTTTATTCAGTTATAATTCACTTCTAATTCAGTTCTAGTTCAGTTCAAGATTAGTTCTATTTAAGTTCTAGTTCTAGTTCAGTTCTACCAAATTGAGGAAATTGAAAAATTTTCATTTTCGAAAAAATATATTTTGTAAATGACTTGAAGAATTTTCAAATAGAATTATGCGTTTATTTCGGTGCATTAATTTAAAGAAGAAAAGAAAAAAGCATTGAAATTAATTGTTTAACATTTTAAAGGGTGAAGAATTGTGAAATGTTATTTAATAAAGACTCTCTTGAATCGCATAATAACACATTTTGAACATTATAACCTCACTTATTCCTCAATATTTTTCAAAACCCCCCTCTTTTCACACACTTTTCATTTAAGTGCATTTGGAATTCTTAGAATTTTTATATCCTTCTTTTTATTCCATATTTTGTTTTCACTTAAATAATAATGTGATAAATTCTTATTTATTATTTATTTTTATGTCATTGAAAACTCATTTGGGGGGTTTAGGTGAAGGACATTCTCATAATTTACTTTTCATTTACAAGATAAATTATACGTTGTTATGGTGAATTACAGTAGCAAAAGGAAATGAGAAGAAAACAATAGAAAATAAATTAAAATATTTCTAAGAAATTTGTTTAAATAAATTTTGCCAACAAAAAGTTATAAAAACGTAAGATTTTGAAATATGAAATAAAAGTTTGTTTTTTCGATTATGACACCTTTAATGGGAATTTCCCCCCACAAACACAAAAGAAACATAAACAATCTTAATAAGAGAGAGAAAGAGAGAGAGATTGTTTTGTTTTGAGTTCCTAAAATCTATTGTGAATACAACACACTCATATTTGCAAAATAAATTCACAATAATATTTGTTATAAGAAAATAAATTAAGTTGTTTTTATTCGAATGTAAACATAACCTTAGAAAAATATAGGAAATTTTAAATGAAATTATATTTGTAATGAATTAATAATGAAAATATTAGTAACTGAGAAGTGACAGCTGTTGCTAATAAACTGTTTTTCTCAAAGAAATAATTAAAATATTATTGATACCCTCTATTATTGCAAGTGGTAAATGAGTATTTAACCGGAAGAGTTCTTTAAAATGTCACCTCCCTTTTTCCATCTTAGGTCTTTTAGTATTTAATCACTATTAAGCGTTCTCTGACACATGGACAAATTATTTAACTTGTGTACATTTCGCTCAGGAAATACAATGCATCCATCAAGACCCTCGAAATGCTGAAGATTGATACAATTGAGTACCAATTCGATCCCATGTATTTGAACGTGACTTCCTCTTTGGTTAGAAGCAAAGCCTATGTAAACCTCTACCTACTATATTTGGTTTACGGCACCTTGAGCCTTAAAGCTAGGCTATTCCCGCGATTTAGATGGCTGTAGGAAAGATTCACAAGGCTTCACATTAACATGTTTGGCTTGAATTGAAGTACAAGATGTCAGCTGCACCATTTTAATACCCGGCAAAAACTAATCCGAGACTTCAAATACCAACATTCAAGGATTACAACACCAACATTTAACACCGCCCTAACGGGAGTGACATTGGGAAGGAATTTTATAAAAAAGACACATCAACGTAGCAAAGTTGTCGAAATAATGAAGCTGTTGGTGAACAGAAAGGAAGAGCGACATAATTTAATACAAGTCCGTAGGCTGGTGCAACCTGGTACTGTAAATTGGCGTCAAAAATTTTCATCAGTTTCAAAATATGTGAACTACCGTCTTCCTTTCCTCAAATCGATACAAACTGTAGACCAAATAAAAACGGGATCATCACAAAGAGTGACTGCGTCAGCTAACTCCTCTTCTTACCCTTCTTCTTAATAAAAATTGCACAACCTTGCTAATGTTCAATCCCAAACCGCCTTTGTATGATCCATTGCGCAGTGGTTTAAGTTTATTCATTTGGTCCTTAATGACCTTTAAAACACTTGTCATCTTTAGCTTTTTAATACATGTGTTAGCCTTTGTCCACAGTTACTTTGCGTAATTGCCGTTTAGATGTTCTTTATCACCATCATTCCTTTTTTAGAGTTCTCGTATTGTAGCTCATGAACACCATTTGCTTTAGGGTGCGTACCTACTAAACCCACACCTTAAATTTTCATCATAACGTGGGACTGCCAATTGCTACTGATCCGCCAGGGATGTTATTGTGCCAGTTCCAAATTATGCACAATTTCGGTTCTGAGCGTCTACCCTTCTCACCAATACAGCTTCATTCTCGGTTAAATCTCGACAACTAACTACAACGTTCTCTGAATTATTTATTCAATTTCAGTCTTATAGATCTCCAAATGTAATTTCTTAGTTTTCTATCGTTCTTATCGCCTCAGTGCGATGGAGCTAAGAATCTTGCTCTTACTAATATAGTTATATTATCTGCAAAGCCAATATGACATGCTTCCTGTGGTATTTTTAGGCAAAAGATTAGGCTCCATGGCGGTGGTCCTAGAACAGAAAACTCCTGATAAGTTTTTGTTCCACGTTCTTAATCCATATGGATCTTTTAGAGAAATAATCATTTAAAATCCTGTTAAGTTTTTCAGGCATGTAACCAGAGGTTGACGATGATAATTACATGTACGATTGACTTGGCTTTCCTAAATCTGTGCTGTCGATCTGAACGTCCTCAATAGTTTCCAATGGTTTCTCATAAATGATTTTTTGGCTTTAAAGTGTGATTATTATTTTGTCTCTTCTAATTTTCCAGAAATATACCTTCCTACAGGCAGTTCTCAGCAAATATTTCAGGTCTTACCCCAAGTGATATTTAAAAGATTTATGGCCAAGTTTAAGATCGATACTAACATGAAGAATCACACTTTTTTGAGTCCAGTAATCCCTAAATATCATTGTATTTATAAGTATCGAAGAAGCTTAGTTCGGTTCTAGTTGGTTTTCAGTTGAGTTCTAGTTGTGCTTCAATTCTAGAAAAGTTCAAATTCTGTTTCATTTCAGCTCTACTTTAGATCTAGTTCTGATTTCATACAGTTCTAGTTCTAGTTCTGATTCTATCACAGTTCTAGTTCATTCTAATTCAGTTTTGCTCCAGTTCGAGTTCAGTTCCAGTTCAGTTCTATCCACATAAAATAAAACTCTCAAACTTTAAATTGCTTCGAAATTCCTTTCCCTTGAAAAATGTTTGAACAATTAAAATTTGTGAGGTTAGGTAACCGCCTTTGGCAGCACCTTGTCTTTAACCAATAATTTCAAAACAATTTTAACACTCAAACCCTCGTTTTTGATAATTAAAACCATTTAAAATTTATATAAACCCCCCTCCTCACAAAAGCCCTTAAAAAAAGTATTCAAAAGTCAAGGTTAATGGTGGTACTTTCTTTAACCTCAAATTTATATCGTCAACCTTAAAATTGTAAATATTTTTTTTGGTGAAAACTCTTAACTGTTTCTTTACATTTTATATGAAGTGTGTAAAAAGAAATCTAAATAATTAATTAAAACTCATTTTACTTTTTATATGTGAAAAATGAACTAAAAGTAAATTTATGGCTTTTCCTTGCTACCATAACCTCCAAAAGCCCTTAACATTGTGGAGGTCTTGGTGTAAGTGAGTTTAGTTTTTTTTTCTAAAATGACTGTTTTCAATTGGCCCCCAGAACGCATTTTACTTAAACAAACCATCATCATTAAATATCAGCCCATCTTGAGCACGTGTTTATGGTCGTATGGGAAATTTAACACACGAGTTACCAGTTTTCATTTTCAGTTTTCAGTTGAAATTATTTAATTTATTAAAATATTTTCTTTAAACAAAATCTTTTCAAGTTTGTTTTCTTTAAAAACAACAACAACAAGTAACATTTAAAGAAATTTTTAATGATTTTTATAACCAATTTTTCACTCGTTAACCCTGTAACGAAACCAAAAACACTAAAGCCTCGACTTGCGTCATCCCGATTAGTGAAAAAAATTCGATTTGCGTCGTTTCGTTTTACATCGTTTTAATTTCGATTTGCGTCACCTGGTACCAGTTAAAAATTGTACAGCAGCCTTGTGGTTATGGTAAGAATATAGAATGCGATTCGCCAAAGTACATTATGAACGTAAGAAATGACTTAAAGTGAAAGAAAAGTTAGTTAGTTCCCAGTGTCCAAGCAAACATCTCAATTGGGTCCATATACATCTGGTCCCATTGTGTTACCCTAGAATGATTTCTGATTCTCAGCAATCCGCAATTATAGTTCATCAACCGATCTCAAATCAACATTACCAAGATTGCCTTGATCAAGAGTATAGTTTCCAAAAACGGTGTTCCTAATCTCCTAAAGCATCGGACAGTAGCCTAACAAATGAAAAACTGTCTCCTCTTCCAGTTCGTTGACGCAACTGCGATAGAAACCATAATGTATCATACCCATCCTCCTCGCATGGTCACTCAAAACACAATTTCCAGTTAAAATAGACACCTGAAGTGCCTCATACCGAAAACAAA
Source organism: Cochliomyia hominivorax (assembly GCA_004302925.2). NCBI lineage: Eukaryota > Metazoa > Arthropoda > Insecta > Diptera > Calliphoridae > Cochliomyia > Cochliomyia hominivorax. Next base: position 88,639,792 of record PYHX02000158.1, on the reverse strand, counting down.
CAACTGCCTGGTCCTTCTATTGTCGCTCCTAGAACAGATAACACGGGCCTGCGCTATCTCGAAAAGCTTATTCTCAAAGCCAGAGGAAGTCCAACCATTAAATAGTGCACTACGCCTAGACAGACCATCCGCAATGTCATTCCCGAAACAGCTGCTGTGTCCAGAAATCCAAATCGGCCTAACAACAGAATGTCTCGCTATCTTGTTCAAAGCTATTCGGCATTCAGTCGTTAATATCGACATCGTGTGGAGGACATCTGTAATAGATCTGATGGCCTATTTACTATCGATATATATTTTCTGATATCTCCCGATATCCGATTATATCTAAGCTAGTTCGCCACCCACTTAATGGCAGAGATCTTCGCCTGCAAGATTCTACATCCATCCATTAGTCTTAAGGATGCCCCCCTTAATCAATGAAGAACCCACCTTCTATCCTTCCACGACGCTTGGAATCGTTAGTGTAGATCCTATCGTCTTGAAAAATTACCGAAAACCCCATCTCAAAGCATGGTTCCAAGATACAGTATTAAATTAGTCCCAACTCCAATGCTGAGTGATCCAATACACGGAAATGTCCATGGTTTCATGTGTTCCACGGATTTCAAGTGAAAAGCCTAACAGCAGAGTTGAGAGCTGCAAATAGACCTTTCGACGGAGTTGACCTCATGGTCAACTTGTTTTTTTTTTTCTTTTTGCATCACGTTTCTCCCGTCCCCATTAACGACGCAAATCGTGGCCCAAGTGTATTACATTTTAGTTGTTTTTGCTTTTGTCAGCAAAAAAAAATCTTAAAAATGTTTCTTATTTTTAGCAGAAAAGTAGATGAAAAGAAAAAACGAAGAGAATTTCAATGTTGTTTATATTGTTTTTAGTACTTTTACTCTGAATCATTTTAGGAATCCTTGAACTTAAGTGGTGTTACTTTTTTTCTTTAGACACAAGTACTCGCACACAAGACGTGCGATTTAGATGGGTTAACTAAAGTAGCAGAAAAGTTATTATTTGTTAAAAAGATAAGACTATAAATTAAGTAGAAGAGATTAGAATGTGTAAATAATTTGACTTGATGAAGGAAGAGATTATCGAACTCGGGGAAAATGAGATTTTGGAATTCTACTCATTCTAATTCAGTTGCAGATAAGATTCCTCTATTATTTATGTTTGTTCTAGCTCTGTTCTTGTTCAGATTTAAGCAGAGTTCTAGTTTAGACTTAAACCAATTCCAGGTCTAGGAGCACAGTTCTTGTTCAGTTCTAATTCCAAACCTGATTTAGTTCTATTTCAGGTTGTACTTCAGGTTCAAGTTCAGTTTAAGTTTAAACTTAATAAATCGGTTTACTGCACAGATTTTTATTAAGTTTCAAATTCAGATCAATTTCCAGTTCCAGTTCCAATTAAGTTTTACTTCAATTCTAAATAAATATTTTTGTTCATTTCTGGTTTAGTTCTAATTTAGTTATAGTTCAGTTCGAGTTTAGTACCACTTTAGTTCGAGCTAAGTTCTTGTTCAGATAAATCAGTTCTTTTTGTTCACTAAAGTTCTAGTTCAGTTCTAGTTGAGTTCTAGTATGGTTCTACTTGAGTCTTCGTTCAGTAATAGTTCTAATCCAGTTCAACTTTAGTTTACTTCTAGTTCTAGTTCAAGTCCAATTCTATTTTATTTCTTGTTCAGAGTCCAATAAAGAACCAGTTCAATTTACGTTCAGTAACTACAGACTACTACAGTTCAGTTATAAGCCACATTCGACTAAAGTTCTTGTTTAGATCAGGTTCAAATACCACTAAAATTCTAGTTCGGTTTTAGTTGAATCCAATTCAGTTCAAGTTCAGTTCTAGTTGGGCACTATTTCAGTTATAGAACTGTTCAAGCTCAGTTCTACTTTAGTTTAAGTTCTTGATCAGTTTCATTTCATTTTTGGTTCAGTTCCAGTTCGTTTCCAGGTAATTTTTAATGCAGTTCTAACTAAGTTCTAGTTCCAGATCACTTTTAGTTCAGTTGTAATTCAGTTCAAGTTCACTTCGGCTCCAGTTCAGTTATACTTCAGTTCTAATTTAGCTCTATTTCTATTCTGGTTTAGTTCAGTTTAATTCCAGTTTATTTTTGGTTCAGTTCTAACCAAGTTCTAGTTCCAGATTCTAGTTTAGTTCCAGAACACTTTTAGTTCAGTTCCAGATCACTTTAAGTTCAGTTGTAATTTAGTTCAAGTTTAGTTCAGTTCAAGTTCACTTCGGCTCCAGTTCAGTTATACTTCAGTTCTAATTTAGCTCTAGTTCTATTCTGGTTTAGTTCAGTTTAATTCCAGTTTATTTTTGGTTCAGTTACAGGTCATTTTTAGTTCAGTTCTAACTAAATTCTAGTTCTTGGTTCTAGTTAAGTTCCAGACCACTTTTAGTTTAGTTGTAATTTAGTTCAAGTTTAGTTCCTCGTTAGTTCAAGTTCACTTCAGTTCAAGTTCACTTCGGCTCCAGTTCAGTTATACTTCAGTTCTAATTTAGCTCTAGTTCTATTCTGGTTTAGTTCAGTTTAATTCCAGTTTATTTTTGGTTCAGTTTCAGGTCATTTTTAGTTCAGTTCTAACTAAGTTCTAGTTCCAGGTTCAAGTTTAGTTCGAGAACACTTTTAGTTCAGTTCCAGATCACTTTAAGTTCATTTGTAATTTAGTTCAAGTTTAGTTCAGTTCAAGTTCACTTCGGCTCCAGTTCAGTTATACTTCAGTTCTAATTTAGCTCTAGTTCTATTCTGGTTTAGTTCAGTTTAATTCCAGTTTATTTTTAGTTCAGTTCTAACCAAGTTCTAGTTACAGATTCTAGTTTAGTTCCAGATCACTTTTAGTTCAGTTCCAGAACACTTTTAGTTCAGTTGTAATTTAGTTCAAGTTTAGTTCAGTTCAAGTTCACTTCGGCTCCAGTTCAGTTATACTTCAGTTCTAATTTAGCTCTAGTTCTATTCTGGTTTAGTTCAGTTTAATTCCAGTTTATTTTTGGTTCAGTTTCAGGTCCTTTTTAGTTCAGTTCTAACTAAATTCTAGTTCTTGGTTCTAGTTAAGTTCCAGACCACTTTTAGTTTAGTTGTAATTTAGTTCAAGTTTAGTTCCTCGTTAGTTCAAGTTCACTTCAGTTCCAGTTCAGTTTTAATTCGTTACTAATACAGTTCTTGTACATTTCTACTTTAATTCCTGTTAAGTTTTGTAGGAGATTCGTCTGGATCATTTTATAGATTTTGAAGTAAATTAATTTTCTGTTGCTAATTTTCTTTACCCAACTAAAAAATACGCATCATTGAATTTATATTTCAAAAATAAAATGAATAAAAAAAACAATTTTATTTTTCTTTAAACATTTGTTATTTGATTTATCTATCCACCTACTTCTGGAAATCCTTAAAATCATCCTTGTGAAAAACACAAGATGTTATGAGTTAAAAATGACACACATAAACACGCACGCACACTTCAAAGTCAAACGGAAAAAATTGAGACGCATAAAATAACAAACAAGAAATTAACGGAGGCAAAATTCTACTTTTGTACAAAGAACAGGGATTAAATAATTTTTATTGGCCCCAAGGACATGTCATGTTATACATTTTTTGTTATTTTTGCAAAGAAGACGAAATTTCCTACATAGAAGAGACCACAAAAAAGAGAAAAAACAATGAAAATAATATCAAAACAAATGACATTTTCTAATGTGTGTTTTATTGTATTTTTTATGATAAAAATGTCTGCAATGATTTTGTTTTCCAAATAGTGAGAATAAAACATGTGGAAATGCTTTATTCGGCTATGCCGAATCTTCAATACCCTCCATCGCATATGCATGTGAAGTAAAACACACTCACACAAACACTCAAAGTTGTATACAATATATAGAGGTTTTTTTCTAAATATAACACGAAACACTTTTGATGAGTCATAAAAATAGTTATATTTTTGGCTTTAACCTTTTTTCTACTGAACCGATTTCTGATAGGTAATGAAGATTAATATTATGGCTAATTTTTGTTGTAATTTGTCATTTTATAATTGACAATTTTACCAAAGTTATTTTGCTTAAACTTAGAGGTTAACTGAGATATCAGTCTATATCTTTTAATATACTGACAGACTTTGTTTATCTTAAATAGAAAACTTCTCAGAACTCTCTAACAAATAACTAAGGCCAAATTTCATTGAGCTCTCTCAATTGTATATGTGAGCGTGCCAACAACAAACAGACAGATGGATATAGCTAAATCGATTCAGATTTTGTTTTAATGCAAGAATATATATACATTATGCGGTCTTAGATGATTCCTTCTTAGCGTAACACACGAATGACTAAATTAATACACCCTCTTCATCACGTGTTGTTGTAGTGATGGAGGGTATAAAAAGTATACAAAGATCCCACGCAATTTTCTAATAAATATGGCAGAGGTTTTTTGTTTTTGCAAGTTATTTTCATGTATTTTTTTTTGAAACAATCAAACACACAAACAAAAACGCCTAAACACATGAGTGTGTAGTGATAAAGCCAGGGAATGAGAATCTCTTTATAAAAATAAATTTATATGAGTAAACAACAAATGACAAAGGGAAAATAATAAATATTGTAACTAATTTAAGTAAATATTATGCCACCCACTTAAAATATGTGTTACTTTTAAATAAATTAACGTAAAGAGAAAAATCCCAGTAATTGCGATGAATGTAAACTAAACGTGTGTCAGTCAATGTGTTTTAAGGGGAAAATTTTATGTTCCAGCATAAATTCTTGAAAACAAAACAAATTGATTTCCAGGTGGAGAAGAATGCAAGAAATTATGTAAAGGAATTTTAGAGCATGAGATTTATTTTTTGAACAGGATATATCGCATAAATTGTTTTACAGGGAATGTGGTAAAAAATTGAGAAGAGAAAAGAGAGAGAGATTAAATAAGATTCAAAAGATTTTAATGTTTAGTTGGGATTATTAAATCATTTAAGCGTATAATTAAGTTCCGCTTTGGTTTAGTTTTAGTTCAATTCTAGTCAAGTTCCAGTTAGATTGTAGTTCATTTCTAGTTCAGTTCTAGTTCTGTCCTAGTTCAGTTCTAGTTCGGTTTTAGTTTAGTTCTAATTCAGTTCTATTACAGTTTTAGTTAAGTTCTAACTCAGTTCTAGTTCATCTCTAGTTTAGTTCTGTACAGTTCGATTTCAGTTTAGTTCTAGTTCATTTGTAGTTCAGTTCTAATTCAGTATAGTTTTAGTTTAGTTCTAATTCAGTTCTAGTTCATCTCTAGTTTAGTTCTGTACAGTTCGATTTCAGTTTAGTTCTAGATCAGTTCTAGTTCAGTTCTAGTACAGTTTTAGTTTAGTTCTAATTCAATTCTATTTCATCTCTAGTTTCAGTTCGTTTTCAGTTTAGTTCTAGTTCAGTTCTTGTTCAGTTCTAGTTCCAGTTCATTTCTAGTTGAGTTCTAATTCACTTTTATTTCAGTTTAAGTTTACTTCTATTTTAATTCCAGTTCAGTTTTAGAGTTCTAATTCAGTTCCAGTTTTGTTCTTCAGTTTTAAATCAGTTCGAGTACAGTTCTTTTTCATATTCCGCCATATTTCTAGTTCAGATTCCTCTAAATTTCAAGTTTTAATTCTTTAGTTTTAATTCAGTTTAGTTTAATTCTGATTTAGTTATAATTTAAATCTTATTGAAATTTCGTTCAGTTTTAGTTCAATTCTAATTTATGATCTAGCTCAAGTCTTAGTTAAGAGCAATTCCAATTCAATGCTTGTTAAGTTCTTATTCCGGTTCTCGTTCAGGTTCTAATTCAGGTTTTAATTCAGATTCTACATTGGTATCTCTTTCAGGTTCCACTTCAGTCTTAGTGCAGCTATAGTTTCGTTTTAGTTCATATTTAGTTCAGTTTTAAAAAGGAGCTAATTAAGTTCTGTTTTATTTTAATTAATTCTTATTCATATTTAGTTCAGCTCTAGTTATGTCACTGTTGAGTTTTGGTTCAGTTCTAGTTAAGGGCTAATTCAGTTCAGTATTTTAGTTTTAGTTCATTTCTAGTTAAACTGTTTCTGTTGTAGTTCTATCATATTTTTAACAGATCATGTTCATTCCTAATTAGTTCTAGTTCACTTGTGGTTAAATCTTAAATCAGTTTTATTTGTAGTCTTAATTATATTTCACTTGTATCTTCTTAAATTATTCCACAACTAATTTACAATGAATATTTAACTTCTTAAATAATTTGCTGCTTTAAAATTACCGCATAAAAATGTCCTGACAAAGCACATGCTTTTAATAGTTTTTGCCACATAAACAAAACATTTTTATTATTAAAAATAATTTGTTTTCTCTCTACAAACAAAATCTCCTGGTTTGCCTAAATCATGTTGTTGCTGCTGTTACCAGTGGTTTTTGTTCCTGTCCCTCTCCCTCTCCTAACTATTACCCTCTTTCTAAAATTAATAGAATTGTTTACATGTCACTTTATATATTTTTTTGGCAAAATGTCAAAAACATACAAAATTATAGAGGTTATGGCTGCATAGAAAAAAATGAATAAACAGCCTGAAAATATGCAAACAAATTTACTTTTAAAAGATATATAAACAAAAAATTAAAATAACGGTACATAAAGTAAATAGTAAACATTAAAAACTGAAAACATAACAACAACAAAAAAAAACAATAGAAAAATTGAGTGAAAGGAAAAAATAAAAAAAACAAAGTAGGAGAGTGCGGAAAAGAGTGAATTAGAAGTAAATCAAATATGGCGCTTAATAAACTGCAATTGGGTTGTAATTAATGATAAAATTGCAAGTTTTTTTTCAATTTAATTACCAAAACTTAAATTTAAATACTTAGTTCTTAAATGAAAAGGCCTCTGGTTTAAATTGTTAAACACTGAGAGATTTAATTATGTAAATTTCATTATGAAAAGATTTATTTTTACTTTTAAATAAAAATAAATTTTAATAAATTTAGACACAATTTCCATTTATTGGCAAAAGCAGCAAATTTTTTTGTAATAAATGTGAAAAAATAAGAGAGAATGCTTCAATCGGCTATGTCGACACTTCAATACCCTCCACTACAAATGCATGTGAAGTAAATACGTTATGTTTCGCACATACACACTCACAACTGTATACAATATATACAATTTTTTCTTAAATTGGACACGGGAACACTTTATGAGTCATAAAATTAGTTACCTTTTTAAGAGTTATTGACAAAATAACTCTTATTCTACTGAACCGATTGTAATAATTAATTTAGAACGATATATAATTTAATATTATGTTAAAATTTCATTCTAATTTCTCGTTTCATAATTGACAATTTTACGAAAGTTTTTCGTTTGAACTTAGAAGTTATCTCAGATATTGGTCTATATCTTTTAATATACTAAATCGATTTTTCTAGTTTTAATTAGTTAACTCCTCAAGGACTATAAGAAAGACTCAGGTCAATTTTTATTGAGCGCTGTAACAGCTGTTAAACGGACATAGCAAAATCGACACAGATTTTGATTTGATTGGATGATCTCCTTAGCGTTACACACGGAATGACAAAATTAATTCACCACTTTTGTTGGTGGAGGTTATAAAAACTATTATAACACATGACTAAGCAACTAAAAGTTTTGTGTGATAAAAATCGGTTAATTTTTATTTTGTTATTTATGATTTATTAATTATTTGCCAAAAAGAATGAAGCAAAAAAAAAATAATAAATAAAAAATATATTTTAAATAATTTCACCTTGAACTTTTTTTCTCAATACTTTAATAAATAAATGGGTTAAATGCCAAACATTTTATTTAAATAACAATACAAAAAATATTTAAAAAAGAATTTTAAAAGATTTTCAACAAACGAATTTCAATAATAAAAAAGTAATTCCGCATGAACGAATTTTGTATACCCTCCAACAATCACATAAGAACATAACCTGAATGAACACACAGAATTGTTCAGTTCTAGTTTTGGATTTTAATTCGGTTCTAAATCACTTTTAATTTAGTTCTAATTCTTTTCTAGATTTACATTAAGGTTAGTTCTGGTGCTCCAGTTGTCAATTATCCCATGCAGTACGTCACAGCGACATCATCAACATATATGCAATGGTTTTGAAGTCGGCTTCATTAAATTTCAGAGAAGCTTGTTAAGTTAAGGTTTCACAGTTGGAGGAGTCACACTTTTTGCCAGCCTCTTCTGTTATCTAAAGTTCAGTAACGCATCTATTAGCACGATATCCACGTCCTCTCAGAGAGACCATGAGTTAAAGTACCGAGGCTGTCAGATCAATCTGGTTCACCTTTACCATCAGGGTCGAAGATGATGTTAACATTGGCTTCCTCTAGATCGGTACCTAGAACAGCGTTCTTGACATTTTCCAAAAAGTTCTAAAATCATCTATCTAAGTATTAGTGATGCTGCTTTGAGAAAACTTAGTATAACATGCTTTGCTTCCTAAGGAGTGAGGTTAAGAAACCAGAGACAATCTCTTAGTATCGCCATCCGGAAAATCTTGACCACTTTCCAATTTGTGTCCAATGTGTCTCTGTCGAAATCTTGATCTTGCCAAAATTCTCTTAGGGACACAGCAACTTATTGCAACAAATGAGCTGATCAGCTCACTAATGTGTGCGAAGAGCTCAATATGGCTCGTAAACTATATTTTCCTTTAGGATTTTATAGAACATCAACGGTAACATTTAGTAGAGGAGTTTACATTTTCATGAGTAATGGTTCCGTCACTTATGCTGTGGTCATCAAGAGCTCTTACCAGAATCTATTGACAGTCTTACTCTGTCTCGGATGATTAATCTCTGGTTTTGAAGTAAAAGACTGATTTCATCCTGACCTATGCCTTTTTGGCACTCCCATGGTGGTGGCATTATTCTGAGCTTTTCATTTCAAGGGAATAGAAGCTTTCTCATTTGGTAGGATGTTCCTAAATCAATCTAGTTATGACGAAAGAGTTACTTTTAGTTTAGTTCGATTTTAATTGAACAGTTCTGGTTCAGTAAAGTTCTAGTTCAATTTTGTTTAGTTCTAGTTCAGTCCTATTTTAATTCTACTTCAGTTCCAATTTGTTTCTTGTTCAGTTCATTTGTAGTTTAGTTGTAGTTCGGTTCTAGTTCACTTCTAGTTCAGTTCTAGTTCATTTCTAGTGCAGTACTAGTTCAGTTCAAATTTAGTTCAATTTTAGTTCATTTGTAGTTCAGTTCTAGTTCATTTCTAGTGCAGTACTAGTTCAGTTCAAATTTAGTTCATTTGTAGTTCAGTTATAGTTCAATTTTAGTTCAGTTCTAGTTCATTTCTCGTTCAATTCTAGTTCAGTTCCAGTTTTGTCATATAAAGATATCGCCTTAATTGGTTTTATTATTTTAAGTCAAAATGATTTCAATCATTGACTCCATATTTGTTTATAAATTTATAATTTCCATTTTGTTCAAATGTCTAACATCCAGTCACGTGATTTACCATTTTAATGTCTAAACTTTATAGTTTCTTTATTTAATTCTATTTTATTTCTTTTATACTTAATTTATTGGCAAATGTTTTTGTTTACAATAAAATTAAAAGTGTTTAATTTTAACTAATAAATAATCAATGATCAATATGAAGCAGAGATGGAAAAATTAATACTATTGATATTGGCAAAGACATCACTGTTTAAAATTGTAAATTAATAAAAAATTTCAAATCTTAATAAGTTTAAGTGAAGAAACTCATTTCTTTCTGGAAAAAATGTTTATTAAAATTTCTTTTTAGTCCGAAATTAAAATTTTCCATTCTTGTTTGCAAAATTATTTACAATTTGTTTTTTTTTTTCTTTCTTTTTTAGTTTTTTTGCTTTTCATTAGAATGTAAACAATAATAAAATGCAATTAAATTAATTAAGACATAAACAATTTGCCCTGGCAACATTACAAATCAAAATGTTACAAATACTTTGTAATTATTATTATTATTATTTGTTTTATTTTTAAATTATTATTCAGGTGTAAGTTTAAGTATTTGAATAATATTTATATTACATATCAAATACACCTACACACACATGTGGATGAGGTAAACAAGGAAATCGAAAAATTATTTCATTTTAAACGATAAAAGATTTGAAATAAATTTATAAAAATCAAAAGAAATTCGATGTAGAACAATAACTGAAATAGAAGAGAACCAGAAGTGAAATGAAACTGAATAAGAAATAAATTGGAATTGAACAAAACTAAACTAGAGCTGAAGTGGAACTGAAAGAGAAATGAACTAGAACTGAATTAGAACTGAACTAGAACGGAAATTAGAACTGAACTGCAATAGAATTGATGCAGAACAAAATTAGAACTGAATGAGAACTGAACTAAAACTGAACTAGAACTGAACTAGAACCAAACTAAAACTGAACTAGAACTGAACTGCAATAGAATTGAAGTAGAACTAAACTAGAACTGCAACTGAACTAGAACTGAACTAGAACAGAACTAGAATCAAACTAAAACTGAACTAAAACTGAACTAGAACAGAACTAGAATTGAAGTAGAATTAAATTAGAACTGAACGAGAACTGAACTAGAACTTAACTAGAACTAAACTTGAACCAAATTATAATAACAGGACTACAACTGAATTAGATCAGACCTAAAACTGAACTGGAACTGGAACTAAAACCAAACTACTAGAACTCAACTTAAACTGTACTAAAACTGAACTTAATCTGGACTAGAACTGAATTAAAACTGAATAACTGTTACAACGGCAAAACTACATAAATTATTTTCTTATTTATTTCTCCGTCCCCTCATCTCTACACCTCTGTCCACCCTTACAAAATGATTAAAGCATGTGATCCGCACATTCTCTGTTTATAAAATGCAAAAAAAAAAAAAATGAAAATATTTTATATATTTTAATCAGGAAATACTTTTCATTATAACATTTTAATATGAACATAAATTCAGAAGACATAAATTCTTTATAAAATTTTATTTTGCAGCAAAAAGATTTTTTCGTTACAAGAAAAAAAAAACGTCATAAAGAGAAATTTCTTTTGGGTTTTTTTGTTTTTGTCATGCAATAAATTATCTATTATCTATTTATATATATAAAATGAATCTGTGTTTGTTTGTTTAAGTTGGGATTTATAGACAAATAATGGCGCCGATTTTGCTAAATTTTTCACATAAAGATCCTAGAACTGAAACTAGAACTGAAACAAGAACGGAAATTAGAACTGAAACTAGAAGGGAAATTAGAACTGAAACTAAAACTGAACTAGAACGGAAACTAGAACTGAAACTAGAACTGAACTAGAACGGAAATTAGAACTGAAACTAGAACTGAACTAGAACGGAAATTAGAACTGAAACTAGAAGTGAACTAGAACGGAAATTAGAACTGAAACTAGAACTGAACTAGAACGGAAATTAGAACTGAAACTAGAACTGAACTAGAACGGAAACTAGAACTGAAACTAGAACTGAACTAGAACGGAAATTAGAACTGAAACTAGAAGTGAACTAGAACGGAAATTAGAACTGAAACTAGAACTGAACTAGAACGGAAATTAGAACTGAACTAGAACGGAAACTAGAACTGAAACTAGAAGGGAAATTAGAACTGAAACTAAAACTGAAACTAGAACTGAAACTAGAACTGAAACTAGAAGTGAACTAGAACGGAAATTAGAACTGAAACTAGAACTGAAATTAGAACTGAACTAGAACGGAAACTAGAACTGAACTAGAACGAAAATTAAAACTGAACTAGAACGGAAATTAGAACTGAACTGGAACGGAAATTAGAACTGAAACTAGAACTGAAACTAGAACTGAAACTAGAACTGAAACTAGAACTGAACTAGAACGGAAATTAGAACTGAAACTAAAAGTGAAACTAGAACTGAAACTACAACTGAACTTGAACGGAAATTAAAACAGAACTAAAACGGAAATTAGAACTGAACTGGAACGGAAATTAGAACTGAACTAGAACGGAAATTAGAACTGAACTAGAACGGAAATTAGAACTGAAACTAAAACTAGAACTGAAACTAGAACTGAACTAGAACGGAAATTAGAACTGAACTAGAACTAAGTCTAAGTGGAACTAGAACTTAACGAGAACTGATCTAGAACTCAACTACAACTAGAACTGAACAAGAAATAAACCAGAGGAGGGGATCAACGTAAATATTTATTATACGGATATTTAAAGATGTGTGTGAAGATAAATTTTAAAATTTGATCCTAGACACAAACCTTTTCACTTAACAGAGCTCTGTTAACCAATTAACAGAGCTCTGTTAACGGTTTAACAGAGCTCTGCACAATCAGAATACTGACAAAAAACAAGGATTTCGGGAAAACGGGCAACATGGGCGGATGAATCCAAGTGGAAATGGTGGCCAATACCTCCAGTTATCACACCCTATAGCCAGAATATTTAACAGAGCGAGTTTTCATAGCAAATTTTGAAAAAAATGTTAAACTTAAAATCTCAAAGGATAATCAAGGATTCCACGAAAACGGGACAACATGGGCGGATGAATCCAAGTGGAAATGGTGGCCAATACCTCCAGTTATCACACCCCATAGCCAGAATATTTAACAGAGCGAGTTTTCATATCAAATTTTGAAAAAAATGTTAAACTTAAAATCTCAAAGGATAATCAAGGATTCCACGAAAACGGGACAACATGGGCGGATGAATCCAAGTGGAAATGGTGGCCAATACCTCCGGTTATCACACCCCATAGCCAGAATATTTAACAGAGCGAGTTTTCATAGCAAATTTTGAAAAAATTTTAACTTAAAATCTCAAAGGATAATCAAGGATTCCACGAAAACGGGACAACATGGGCGGATGAATCCAAGTGGAAATGGTGGCCAATACCTCCAGTAATCACACCCCATAGCCAGAATATTTAACAGAGCGAGTTTTCATATCAAATTTTGAAAAAATGTTAAACTTAAAATCTCAAAGGATAACCAAGGATTCCACGAAAACGGGACAACATGGGCGGATAAATCCAAGTGGAAGTGGTGGCCAATACCTCCGGTTATCACACCCCATAGCCAGAATATTTAACAGAGCGAGTTTTCATATCAAATTTTGAAAAAATGTTAAACTTAAAATCTCAAAGGATAATCAAGGATTCCACGAAAACGGGACAACATGGGCGGATGAATCCAAGTGGAAGTGGTGGCCAATACCTCCGGTTATCACACCCCATAGCCAGAATATTTAACAGAGCGAGTTTTCATATCAAATTTTGAAAAAATGTTAAACTTAAAATCTCAAAGGATAATCAAGGATTCCACGAAAACGGGACAACATGGGCGGATGAATCCAAGTGGAAATGGTGGCCAATACCTCCGGTTATCACACCCCATAGCCAGAATATTTAACAGAGCGAGTTTTCATAGCAAATTTTGAAAAAATTTAAACTTAAAATCTCAAATATGGAAGAGTAATCCGGGATTCCATTAAGACATTACAATATGAAAGGATATACTTAACGGAATGAGCCTGGTGAATACCACCTTCTCCTACACCTGACCTGAGATAAAACATCGGATGTTGCCATTTTCGAATGTAGTCCATCGTACTAAGCAACTTGTGCTCTTCCAAACTCAGAGCAAAATTTTAATTTTGAAATGATCTTTATTTTTACTCTTATTTAGAGACTCTTTTTTCGATTAAAATTTTAATTTTTATTTATAGATCATATTACTCTTCCTTCAGCTAAGAGTAAAAAAGATGATTATTACTTTACTCCTCAAAATTAAGAAATTGTTGAGAAGAAATCAAAAGAAGAAAAAACAAAAATGTGCTTGTATATATAAACAAGCACATAAAAAATCTTGCAGCAATTTATCTTATTGTTGTTGTTTTATTCTAAAAATGTAATAACAACAAGTAAAAAGGCTATATTCGGCTATGCCGAACCTTCAATACCCTCCACCACAAATTCATTTAAAGTTAATATTGTAGGTTATACATATATGCCATAGATACACATACACCCACAAATGTATATAACACAGAAATACTAAATTAGTCATAAAATTTAAATTAAAAATTAAAATTTTGGCTATAACTTTTTTCTACTGAACTGCCTTTTTTCTTTTTAGATATGAGCAGACAGAGAGATTTACGAAAATCGACTGAGATTTTGATTTGAAGTCATGAATATATACATTGTGGGGTCTTAAATAATTCATTCTTAGCGTTACACACAGAATATTGTATTGTGGAAAAACAAAAAACATGCTTGTTATAAGTTCAAAACTGTTTTCCGGGAAGGAGTCCTATATGGGAGCTACAGCAAAATTTAGACCAAGATTGTTCATATTTATAATATACTTTGATTATAGTTAGAAAAATTATTGTGCTAAATTTTAATTTAAATGTTTTATCTTTATTTAAATGTGGACCGATATAGGGCAAATTAATATAATATCTTCAGAACAGTTAGCAAAATAATAGTGCGAATTTCAATAGAATTGGTCTTTATATACACGTTTTATAAGATGAAAACTGTTTTCGGTGAGAGGCCTGATATGGGAGCTACATCAAAATATGAACCGAGATTGTTATAAATATATACAGTAAAAATAGTTAAAAAATACATTGTACCGAGTTCCAATGAAATTAGTCTTTATTTGATTGTTTTATAGGCTCAAAACGGTTTTCCGGTTAAAAATAGTTAAAAAATTGATTGTGCCAAATTTCAAAGAAACTGGTTCAAATTTAAAAGTTTTATAAGCTATAAATCATATTCTGGGAAGGGTCCTTATATGGGAGTTGGGTCAATTAATGATCCCAGAACAATATGACTTCTTTGGATTTATTATTGTATCAAAATAAGTATATGTAACAAATTTCAGTAAATTATCTTAAAATTGCGGCCCATATGACACAAAGAGTTTGTGGTGTATCAATTATAGCTTATAACTTTTTTCCTTTTAATCAGATTTTGTTGAAGCACGTGAAATTGTATGCTAAAATTAATTTTTTTTAAGTTCAATTGCATTCTTAGAAGAAATTATAAGAGTTCATTTTCGAAATTTTGAGGTTGTTTCAGATATCTTCCTTGCTTATAAACTGGTTTTAAATAGCAAACTGCTTAGGACAATAACAAACAATTTGGCCAAGTTTTATTGAATTCGGACTACTATTCTAGGGGGTAGAATGTTTCCAACAGACAGACAGACGGACTTACAACCACAAGTGGTAATGAGGGTATATTAACTATGGCATTCCGTGTGTAAAGCCTAGGAGGAATCATCTCACGCCTACAATAATTCTCCGAATTCAGCGAAATTTGGCCACGCTGTCTGTTATTGTCTTAAACAGTTTCATATATAAAACCAGCTATATTAGTTCATACACAAAAAAGTTAAAGACCGATGTCTGAGATAACCTCTAAATTTCGAAAACGAACTATTGTTTTTTTTCTTTTTATACCCTCCACCACCACAAGTGGTGAGGGTATATTAAGTTTGTCATTCTGTATGTAACGCCAAGAAGGAATCATCTCAGACCCAACAATGTATATATATGTTATTGCATCAA
Organism: Cochliomyia hominivorax; assembly: GCA_004302925.2. Taxonomy (NCBI): domain Eukaryota; kingdom Metazoa; phylum Arthropoda; class Insecta; order Diptera; family Calliphoridae; genus Cochliomyia; species Cochliomyia hominivorax. Next base: position 88,624,223 of record PYHX02000158.1, on the reverse strand, counting down.
ATCAAAAACTGAGTCGATTTAGCTATGTCCGTCTGTCTGTCTGTTGGAAACATTCTCACGCCTAGAATAATTGACCGAATTCGATAAAACTTGGCCACATTGTTTGTTATTGTCCTTAGCAGTTTGCTATTTAAAACCAGCTATATCGGTTTATAAGCAAGGAAGATATCTGAAACAACCTCAAAATTTCGAAAATGAACTCTTATAATTTTTTCTAAAAATGTAATTGGACTTAAACAAAAAATTAATTTTAGCAAACAACTGCACGTGCTTCATCATCGTGCAAAAAATTATTAAAATCTGATTAACCGGAAAAAAGTTATAGGCTATAATATGCAAAATTTTAATACACACCAAACTCATTGTGCCATATGGGCCGCAATTCTTAGATAATTTACTAAAATTTGTCACAACTAATTTTTTAACCATTCTCAATATATGTTATAAATTTTATTAAAATTGGTCCATATTTTGATATAGCTCCCATATAATGCCCCTTCCCAAAATATGATTTATAGCTCATAAAACTGTTAAATTGGAACCAATTCTTTTGAAATTTGGCACAATTAATTTTTTAATTATTTTAAATATATACTATTATTTTTATTCACATGGGTCCGTATTTTCATATAGCTCCCATATAAGGCCCCTTCCCGGAATGTGATTTATAGCTTATAAAACTCTTAAATTTGAACCAATTCTTTTGAAATTTGGCACAATTATTGTTTTAACTATGTTAAATATATACTATACATTTTATTTACATGGATCCATATTTTGATATAGCCTCCGTATAAGGACCCTTCCCGGAATATAATTTATAGCTTATAACATTTTAAATTTGAACCAATTCTATTGAAATTTGACACAGTTCATTTTCTAGCTATTTTAAATATATGTTAAAAATTTTATTTTGATATAGCTCCCTTCCCGAGTAAATAAAGACCAATTCTATTGAATGTCGACACAATTATTTTGCTAACTCTTCTGAAGATATTATATTAATTTGCCCTATATCGGTCCAAATTTTCCTATAGCTCGCTTATAACAGGATTTCCCGGAAAACGGATTAGAGTTTATAAAACATTTAAATAAAGATCAATTCCATTAAAATTTAGCACAATGATTTTTCTAACTATAATCAAAGTATATTATAAATATGAACAATCTTGGTCCAAATTTTGCTGTAGCTCCCATATAAGACCCCTTCCCAAAAAATAGTTTTGAGCCTATAACAAGCATATTTTTTGTTTTTATACGCTCCACAGTACAGGTGGTAGAGAGAGAGAATATTAACTTTGTCATTCTGTGTGTAACGCTAAGAATGAATTATTTCAGACCCCATAATGTATATATTCCTGCATCAAGTCAAAATCTCAGTCGATTTTCGTCAATCTCTTTGTCTGCTCACATCCACAAAAATTAACAAATGAAATTTGGTAGAAAAAAGGCAGTTCAGTATAAAAAATTTATAGCCTAAATTGTAACTAATTTTATGATTAATTAAGTATTTTTGTGTTATATACATTTGTGAGTGTATGTGTATCTATGGAACCTAACGTATAAACTTTACACGAATTTGTGGTGGAGGGTATTTAAGATTCGGCATAGCCGAATATAGCATTCCAACTTGTTTTTTTAAGTAACTGCAAAAATTCAATTATTACTGAATCCGAAAGAAGTTGAAAGCTAAAGAGAAGGCCTCTTCCTGGAATATGATTTATAGCTTATAAAACTCCTAAATATGAACAAATTTTTTTTAAGATTTTGCACAATCAATTTTTTAGCTGCCCAAAATATATGTTATAAATTTTATTAAAATCGGTTCATATTTTGATATAGCGCTCATATAACGATCCTTTCCGGAAAACAGTTTTGAACCTATAGAACCAATTAATAAAGAGCAATTTTATTAAATTCGGCTTAGTTATTTTCTAATCGTCTTGAATATATGTTATCAATTTAACCAATATCGGTTCATATTTTGCGGGCAAATACTACCAATTCTATTCAAATTCAGTATAATTATGTTGCCAACAGTCTAAATAAATTTTAATAATTTGACCGACATTGATATATATCTTGTTATAACTCACACATATCGCCTATTCCCGGAAAACGGGTTTAAACTTATAAAACTCCTATATAAATATGAGCCATTTTAATATATAATCGTCACCAAAATTTTCTAACTGTATTGAAAATATAATACTTTCTTTGCGAAAATCGGTCTATATTTTACTAAACTTATAAAACTTTTAAAACAAATCTATTCACACTTGGTACAATTATTGCTCTAACTATCATTAATATATGTTATTAATTTAAAGGTTTGGATCAAATTAAAATTAAAAGGTATTAAATTTGATCGGGCCATATTCGGTTATGACACCTTTATAATCCCATTTCCCGAAATAATGTTCTAGGAGTAAAAGGTTCTTAAATATGGAAATTTAGGAAAATTCTTCCTTTTTTATTTATAAGTTTTATATTTTAAAATATGTTACCATATTTCAATGTAGTTCTTATTTACCGTAATCGGTGTTTAAGCTGATGAATGAATAATAAGTCTTTAGTACAATAATACCTGTTGCGCTTTGATGCACATAAAATCCTCAACGCCAAAGTGGATGTCTTTTAGCGTATCTGTTCTTAGATAAATAAAGGGTACATCTCCTCTTAACCCAAACCGAAATGAAATTGATATGCAATCTCAATACTCTCACTTTAATAGCTCTTTAGATATTCGATAAGTAATATTCATTTGTACAGAGGGTTATTAGATATAAACTTATTTTTTTAAATATAGGTTCACAATTATTATAGTGTATTACATAGTCGTTTTTAGTACTCCAAATATATATTTGTTTACTTGCTAAAGTAACGTATTTTACAGTTATAAAATGTTGTTATCTATTAATAACATTAGTCTGTAAATTATATGGTGTCTTCAATAACATGTATTTTATGTAAAATAAGAAACAAATTTTATCTTAAACCTTACAGTGCTAACATTTTTATAATATAAAGGTAATGGTAAACGAAATTTAAACAAAAATCTAATTGCAAAAATTTTGTGAGAGCAATCTTCCGCAAAGAGAAGAACAACTTTAATAATTTATTTCATATGTTTTTTTTTTTACATTTATATAACTTTGGAATTTCTTAAGATAATTAAATTAAATTTCATATGGACACCATTTAAATGTATTCTAATTTATTTTGAGAAGCAGTTGTTCCGAACACATGACCAAAGTTCGGCATATCACATTACCAAAATTTCGGTTCGTTTCGGTTTATAATTTCTTATAGCTCCTAGTTAAATTTATTTTATACTAACAGACCCGCAAACTTGTGATAACTGGAGGTATTGGCCACCATTTCCACTTGGATTCATCCGCCCATGTTGTCCCGTTTTTCGTGGATCCTTGATTATCCTTTGCGATTTTAAGTTTAAATTTTTTCAAAATTTGGTATGAAAACTCGCTCTGTTAAATATTCTGGCTATGGGGTGTGATAAGTGAAGATATTGGTCACCATTTCCACTTGGATTCATCCGCCCATGTTGTCCCGTTTTCGTGGAATCCTTTGATTATCCTTTGAGATTTTAAGTTTAAAATTTTTTCAAAATTTGGTATGAAAACTCGCTCTGTTAAATATTCTGGCTATGGGGTGTGATTACTGGAGGTATTGGCCACCATTTCCACTTGGATTCATCCGCCCATGTTGTCCCGTTTTCGTGGAATCCTTGGTTATCCTTTGAGATTTTAAGTTTAACATTTTTTCAAAATTTGATATGAAAACTCGCTCTGTTAAATATTCTGGCTATGGGGTGTGATAACTGGAGGTATTGGCCACCATTTCCACTTGGATTCATCCGCCCATGTTGTCCCGTTTTCGTGGAATCCTTGGTTATCCTTTGAGATTTTAAGTTTAACATTTTTTCAAAATTTGATATGAAAACTCGCTCTGTTAAATATTCTGGCTATGGGGTGTGATAACTGGAGGTATTGGCCACCATTTCCACTTGGATTAATCCGCCCATGTTGTCCCGTTTTCGTGGAATCCTTGATTATCCTCTTGAGATTTTAAGTTTAAAATTTTTTTCAAAATTTGGTATGATAACTCGCTCTGTTAAATATTCTGGCTATGGGGTGTGATAACTGGAGGTATTGGGCCACCATTTCCACTTTGGATTCATCCGCCCATGTTGTCCCGTTTTCGTGGAATCCTTGATTATCCTTGAGATTTTTAAGTTTAACATTTTTTTCAAAATTTGCCTATGAAAACTCGGCTTCTGTTAAATATTCTGGCTATGGGGTGTGATAACTGGAGGTATTGGCCACCCATTTCCACTTGGATTCATCCGCCCATGTTGTCCCGTTTTCGTGGAAATCCTTGGTTATCCTTTGAGATTTTCAAGTTTATACATTTTTCAAAATTTTGATATGACAATACTCGCTCTGTTAATAATCTGGCTTTGGGGTGTGATAAACTGGAGGTATTGGCCACCATTTCCACTTGGATTCATCCGCCCATGTTGTCCCGTTTTCGTGGAATCCTTGGTTATCCTTTGAGATTTTAAGTTTAACATTTTTTTCAAAATTTGATATGAAAACTCGCTCTGTTAAATATTCTGGCTATGGGGTTGATAACTGGAGGTATTGGCCACCATTTCCACTTGGATTCATCCGCCCATGTTGTCCCGTTTTCGTGGAATCCTTGATTATCCTTTGAGATTTTAAGTTTAAATATTTTTTCAAAAATTTGTATGAAAACTCGCTCTGTTAAATATTCTGGCTATGGGGTGTGATAACTGGAGGTATTGGCCACCATTTCCACTTGGATTCATCCGCCCATGTTGTCCCGTTTTCGTGGAATCCTTGATTATCCTTTGAGATTTTAAGTTTAACATTTTTTCAAAATTTGGTATGAAAACTCGCTCTGTTAAATATTCTGGCTATGGGGTGTGATAACTGGAGGTATTGGCCACCATTTCCACTTGGATTCATCCGCCCATGTTGTCCCGTTTTCGTGGAATCCTTGATTATCCTTTGAGATTTTAAGTTTAACATTTTTTTTCAAAATTTGCTATGAAAACTCGCTTCTGTTAAATATTCTGGCTATGGGGTGTGATAACTGGAGGTATTGGCCACCATTTCCACTTGGATTCATCCGCCCATGTTGTCCCGTTTTCGTGGAATCCTTGGTTATCCTTTGAGATTTTAAGTTTAACATTTTTTCAAAAATTTGATATGAAAAACTCGCTCTGTTAAATATTCCTGCTATGGGTGTGATAACT
>PYHX02000158.1:88557032-88618821 GCA_004302925.2 Cochliomyia hominivorax | reverse complement strand
TGTTAGTCCATCGTACTAAGCAACTTGTGCTCTTCCAAACTCAGAGCAAAATTTTAATTTTGAAATGATCTTTATTTTTACTCTTATTTAGAGACTCTTTTTTCGATTAAAATTTTAATTTTTATTTATAGATCATATTACTCTTCCTTCAGCTAAGAGTAAAAAGATGATTATTACTTTACTCCTCAAAATTAAGAAATTGTTGAGAAGAAATCAAAAGAAGAAAAAACAAAAATGTGCTTGTATATATAAACAAGCACATAAAAATCTTGCAGCAATTTATCTTATTGTTGTTGTTTTATTCTAAAAATGTAATAACAACAAGTAAAAAGGCTATATTCGGCTATGCCGAACCTTCAATACCCTCCACCACAAATTCATTTAAAGTTAATATTGTAGGTTATACATATATGCCATAGATACACATACACCCACAAATGTATATAACACAGAAATACTAAATTAGTCATAAAATTTAAATTAAAATTAAAATTTTGGCTATAACTTTTTTCTACTGAACTGCCTTTTTTCTTTTTAGATATGAGCAGACAGAGAGATTTACGAAAATCGACTGAGATTTTGATTTGAAGTCATGAATATATACATTGTGGGGTCTTAAATAATTCATTCTTAGCGTTACACACAGAATATTGTATTGTGGAAAAACAAAAAACATGCTTGTTATAAGTTCAAAAACTGTTTTCCGGGAAGGAGTCCTATATGGGAGCTACAGCAAATTTAGACCAAGATTGTTCATATTTATAATATACTTTGATTATAGTTAGAAAAATTATTGTGCTAAATTTTAATTTAAATGTTTTATCTTTATTTAAATGTGGACCGATATAGGGCAAATTAATATAATATCTTCAGAACAGTTAGCAAAATAATAGTGCGAATTTCAATAGAATTGGTCTTTATATACACGTTTTATAAGATGAAAACTGTTTTCGGTGAGAGGCCTGATATGGGAGCTACATCAAAATATGAACCGAGATTGTTATAAATATATACAGTAAAAATAGTTAAAAAATACATTGTACCGAGTTCCAATGAAATTAGTCTTTATTTGATTGTTTATAGGCTCAAAACGGTTTTCCGGTTAAAAATAGTTAAAAAATTGATTGTGCCCAAATTTCAAAGAAACTGGTTCAAATTTAAAAGTTTTATAAGCTATAAATCATATTCTGGAAGGGTCCTTATATGGGAGTTGGGTCAATTAATGATCCCAGAACAATATGACTTCTTTGGATTTATTATTGTATCAAAATAAGTATATGTAACAAATTTCAGTAAATTATCTTAAAATTGCGGCCCATATGACACAAAGAGTTTGTGGTGTATCAATTATAGCTTATAACTTTTTTCCTTTTAATCAGATTTTGTTGAAGCACGTGAAATTGTATGCTAAAATTAATTTTTTTTAAGTTCAATTGCATTCTTAGAAGAAATTATAAGAGTTCATTTTCGAAATTTTGAGGTTGTTTCAGATATCTTCCTTGCTTATAAACTGGTTTTAAATAGCAAACTGCTTAGGACAATAACAAACAATTTGGCCAAGTTTTATTGAATTCGGACTACTATTCTAGGGGGTAGAATGTTTCCAACAGACAGACAGACGGACTTACAACCACAAGTGGTAATGAGGGTATATTAACTATGGCATTCCGTGTGTAAAGCCTAGGAGGAATCATCTCACGCCTACAATAATTCTCCGAATTCAGCGAAATTTGGCCACGCTGTCTGTTATTGTCTTAAACAGTTTCATATATAAAACCAGCTATATTAGTTCATACACAAAAAAGTTAAAGACCGATGTCTGAGATAACCTCTAAATTTCGAAAACGAACTATTGTTTTTTTTCTTTTTATACCCTCCACCACCACAAGTGGTGAGGGTATATTAAGTTTGTCATTCTGTATGTAACGCCAAGAAGGAATCATCTCAGACCCAACAATGTATATATATGTTATTGCATCAAATCAAAAACTGAGTCGATTTAGCTATGTCCGTCTGTCTGTCTGTTGGAAACATTCTCACGCCTAGAATAATTGACCGAATTCGATAAAACTTGGCCACATTGTTGTTATTGTCCTTAGCAGTTTGCTATTTAAAACCAGCTATATCGGTTTATAAGCAAGGAAGATATCTGAAACAACCTCAAAATTTCGAAAATGAACTCTTATAATTTTTTCTAAAAATGTAATTGGACTTAAACAAAAAATTAATTTTAGCAAACAACTGCACGTGCTTCATCATCGTGCAAAAAATTATTAAAATCTGATTAACCGGAAAAAAGTTATAGGCTATAATATGCAAAATTTTAATACACACCAAACTCATTGTGCCATATGGGCCGCAATTCTTAAGATAATTTACTAAAATTTGTCACAACTAATTTTTTAACCATTCTCAATATATGTTATAAATTTTATTAAAATTGGTCCATATTTTGATATAGCTCCCATATAATGCCCCTTCCCAAAATATGATTTATAGCTCATAAAACTGTTAAATTGGAACCAATTCTTTTGAAATTTGGCACAATTAATTTTTTAATTATTTTAAATATATACTATTATTTTTATTCACATGGGTCCGTATTTTCATATAGCTCCCATATAAGGCCCCTTCCCGGAATGTGATTTATAGCTTATAAAACTCTTAAATTTGAACCAATTCTTTTGAAATTTGGCACAATTATTGTTTTAACTATGTTAAATATATACTATACATTTTATTTACATGGATCCATATTTTGATATAGCCTCCGTATAAGGACCCTTCCCGGAATATAATTTATAGCTTATAACATTTTAAATTTGAACCAATTCTATTGAAATTTGACACAGTTCATTTTCTAGCTATTTTAAATATATGTTAAAAATTTTATTTTGATATAGCTCCCTTCCCGAGTAAATAAAGACCAATTCTATTGAATGTCGACACAATTATTTTGCTAACTCTTCTGAAGATATTATATTAATTTGCCCTATATCGGTCCAAATTTTCCTATAGCTCGCTTATAACAGGATTTCCCGGAAAACGGATTAGAGTTTATAAAACATTTAAATAAAGATCAATTCCATTAAATTTAGCACAATGATTTTTCTAACTATAATCAAAGTATATTATAAATATGAACAATCTTGGTCCAAATTTTGCTGTAGCTCCCATATAAGACCCCTTCCCAAAAAATAGTTTTGAGCCTATAACAAGCATATTTTTTGTTTTTATACGCTCCACAGTACAGGTGGTAGAGAGAGAGAATATTAACTTTGTCATTCTGTGTGTAACGCTAAGAATGAATTATTTCAGACCCCATAATGTATATATTCCTGCATCAAGTCAAAATCTCAGTCGATTTTCGTCAATCTCTTTGTCTGCTCACATCCACAAAAATTAACAAATGAAATTTGGTAGAAAAAAGGCAGTTCAGTATAAAAAATTTATAGCCTAAATTGTAACTAATTTTATGATTAATTAAGTATTTTTGTGTTATATACATTTGTGAGTGTATGTGTATCTATGGAACCTAACGTATAAACTTTACACGAATTTGTGGTGGAGGGTATTTAAGATTCGGCATAGCCGAATATAGCATTCCAACTTGTTTTTTTAAGTAACTGCAAAAATTCAATTATTACTGAATCCGAAAGAAGTTGAAAGCTAAAGAGAAGGCCTCTTCCTGGAATATGATTTATAGCTTATAAAACTCCTAAATATGAACAAATTTTTTTTAAGATTTTGCACAATCAATTTTTTAGCTGCCCAAAATATATGTTATAAATTTTATTAAAATCGGTTCATATTTTGATATAGCGCTCATATAACGATCCTTTCCGGAAAACAGTTTTGAACCTATAGAACCAATTAATAAAGAGCAATTTTATTAAATTCGGCTTAGTTATTTTCTAATCGTCTTGAATATATGTTATCAATTTAACCAATATCGGTTCATATTTTGCGGGCAAATACTACCAATTCTATTCAAATTCAGTATAATTATGTTGCCAACAGTCTAAATAAAATTTTAATAATTTGACCGACATTGATATATATCTTGTTATAACTCACACATATCGCCTATTCCCGGAAAACGGGTTTAAACTTATAAAACTCCTATATAAATATGAGCCATTTTAATATATAATCGTCACCAAAATTTTCTAACTGTATTGAAAATATAATACTTTCTTTGCGAAAATCGGTCTATATTTTACTAAACTTATAAAACTTTTAAACAAATCTATTCACACTTGGTACAATTATTGCTCTAACTATCATTAATATATGTTATTAATTTAAAGGTTTGGATCAAATTAAAATTAAAAGGTATTAAATTTGATCGGGCCATATTCGGTTATGACACCTTTATAATCCCATTTCCCGAAATAATGTTCTAGGAGTAAAAGGTTCTTAAATATGGAAATTTAGGAAAATTCTTCCTTTTTTATTTATAAAGTTTTATATTTTAAAATATGTTACCATATTTCAATGTAGTTCTTATTTACCGTAATCGGTGTTTAAGCTGATGAATGAATAATAAGTCTTTAGTACAATAATACCTGTTGCGCTTTGATGCACATAAAATCCTCAACGCCAAAGTGGATGTCTTTTAGCGTATCTGTTCTTAGATAAATAAAGGGTACATCTCCTCTTAACCCAAACCGAAATGAAATTGATATGCAATCTCAATACTCTCACTTTAATAGCTCTTTAGATATTCGATAAGTAATATTCATTTGTACAGAGGGTTATTAGATATAAACTTATTTTTTTTAAATATAGGTTCACAATTATTATAGTGTATTACATAGTCGTTTTTAGTACTCCAAATATATATTTGTTTACTTGCTAAAGTAACGTATTTTACAGTTATAAAATGTTGTTATCTATTAATAACATTAGTCTGTAAATTATATGGTGTCTTCAATAACATGTATTTTATGTAAAATAAGAAACAAATTTTATCTTAAACCTTACAGTGCTAACATTTTTATAATATAAAGGTAATGGTAAACGAAATTTAAACAAAAATCTAATTGCAAAAATTTTGTGAGAGCAATCTTCCGCAAAGAGAAGAACAACTTTAATAATTTATTTCATATGTTTTTTTTTACATTTATATAACTTTGGAATTTCTTAAGATAATTAAATTAAATTTCATATGGACACCATTTAAATGTATTCTAATTTATTTTGAGAAGCAGTTGTTCCGAACACATGACCAAAGTTCGGCATATCACATTACCAAAATTTCGGTTCGTTTCGGTTTATAATTTCTTATAGCTCCTAGTTAAATTTATTTTATACTAACAGACCCGCAAACTTGTGATAACTGGAGGTATTGGCCACCATTTCCACTTGGATTCATCCGCCCATGTTGTCCCGTTTTCGTGGAATCCTTGATTATCCTTTGCGATTTTAAGTTTAAATTTTTTCAAAATTTGGTATGAAAACTCGCTCTGTTAAATATTCTGGCTATGGGGTGTGATAAGTGGAGATATTGGTCACCATTTCCACTTGGATTCATCCGCCCATGTTGTCCCGTTTTCGTGGAATCCTTGATTATCCTTTGAGATTTTAAGTTTAAAATTTTTTCAAAATTTGGTATGAAAACTCGCTCTGTTAAATATTCTGGCTATGGGGTGTGATTACTGGAGGTATTGGCCACCATTTCCACTTGGATTCATCCGCCCATGTTGTCCCGTTTTCGTGGAATCCTTGGTTATCCTTTGAGATTTTAAGTTTAACATTTTTTCAAAATTTGATATGAAAACTCGCTCTGTTAAATATTCTGGCTATGGGGTGTGATAACTGGAGGTATTGGCCACCATTTCCACTTGGATTCATCCGCCCATGTTGTCCCGTTTTCGTGGAATCCTTGGTTATCCTTTGAGATTTTAAGTTTAACATTTTTTCAAAATTTGATATGAAAACTCGCTCTGTTAAATATTCTGGCTATGGGGTGTGATAACTGGAGGTATTGGCCACCATTTCCACTTGGATTAATCCGCCCATGTTGTCCCGTTTTCGTGGAATCCTTGATTATCCTTTGAGATTTTAAGTTTAAAATTTTTTCAAAATTTGGTATGAAAACTCGCTCTGTTAAATATTCTGGCTATGGGGTGTGATAACTGGAGGTATTGGCCACCATTTCCACTTGGATTCATCCGCCCATGTTGTCCCGTTTTCGTGGAATCCTTGATTATCCTTTGAGATTTTAAGTTTAACATTTTTTTCAAAATTTGCTATGAAAACTCGCTCTGTTAAATATTCTGGCTATGGGGTGTGATAACTGGAGGTATTGGCCACCATTTCCACTTGGATTCATCCGCCCATGTTGTCCCGTTTTCGTGGAATCCTTGGTTATCCTTTGAGATTTTAAGTTTAACATTTTTTCAAAATTTGATATGAAAACTCGCTCTGTTAAATATTCTGGCTATGGGGTGTGATAACTGGAGGTATTGGCCACCATTTCCACTTGGATTCATCCGCCCATGTTGTCCCGTTTTCGTGGAATCCTTGGTTATCCTTTGAGATTTTAAGTTTAACATTTTTTCAAAATTTGATATGAAAACTCGCTCTGTTAAATATTCTGGCTATGGGGTGTGATAACTGGAGGTATTGGCCACCATTTCCACTTGGATTAATCCGCCCATGTTGTCCCGTTTTCGTGGAATCCTTGATTATCCTTTGAGATTTTAAGTTTAAAATTTTTTCAAAATTTGGTATGAAAACTCGCTCTGTTAAATATTCTGGCTATGGGGTGTGATAACTGGAGGTATTGGCCACCATTTCCACTTGGATTCATCCGCCCATGTTGTCCCGTTTTCGTGGAATCCTTGATTATCCTTTGAGATTTTAAGTTTAACATTTTTTTCAAAATTTGCTATGAAAACTCGCTCTGTTAAATATTCTGGCTATGGGGTGTGATAACTGGAGGTATTGGCCACCATTTCCACTTGGATTCATCCGCCCATGTTGTCCCGTTTTCGTGGAATCCTTGATTATCCTTTGAGATTTTAAGTTTAACATTTTTTTCAAAATTTGCTATGAAAACTCGCTCTGTTAAATATTCTGGCTATGGGGTGTGATAACTGGAGGTATTGGCCACCATTTCCACTTGGATTCATCCGCCCATGTTGTCCCGTTTTCGTGGAATCCTTGGTTATCCTTTGAGATTTTAAGTTTAACATTTTTTCAAAATTTGATATGAAAACTCGCTCTGTTAAATATTCTGGCTATGGGGTGTGATAACTGGAGGTATTGGCCACCATTTCCACTTGGATTCATCCGCCCATGTTGTCCCGTTTTCGTGGAATCCTTGGTTATCCTTTGAGATTTTAAGTTTAACATTTTTTCAAAATTTGATATGAAAACTCGCTCTGTTAAATATTCTGGCTATGGGGTGTGATAACTGGAGGTATTGGCCACCATTTCCACTTGGATTAATCCGCCCATGTTGTCCCGTTTTCGTGGAATCCTTGATTATCCTTTGAGATTTTAAGTTTAAAATTTTTTCAAAATTTGGTATGAAAACTCGCTCTGTTAAATATTCTGGCTATGGGGTGTGATAACTGGAGGTATTGGCCACCATTTCCACTTGGATTCATCCGCCCATGTTGTCCCGTTTTCGTGGAATCCTTGATTATCCTTTGAGATTTTAAGTTTAACATTTTTTTCAAAATTTGCTATGAAAACTCGCTCTGTTAAATATTCTGGCTATGGGGTGTGATAACTGGAGGTATTGGCCACCATTTCCACTTGGATTCATCCGCCCATGTTGTCCCGTTTTCGTGGAATCCTTGGTTATCCTTTGAGATTTTAAGTTTAACATTTTTTCAAAATTTGATATGAAAACTCGCTCTGTTAAATATTCTGGCTATGGGGTGTGATAACTGGAGGTATTGGCCACCATTTCCACTTGGATTCATCCGCCCATGTTGTCCCGTTTTCGTGGAATCCTTGGTTATCCTTTGAGATTTTAAGTTTAACATTTTTTCAAAATTTGATATGAAAACTCGCTCTGTTAAATATTCTGGCTATAGGGTGTGATAACTGGAGGTATTGGCCACCATTTCCACTTGGATTCATCCGCCCATGTTGTCCCGTTTTCGTGGAATCCTTGATTATCCTTTGAGATTTTAAGTTTAACATTTTTTTCAAAATTTGATATGAAAACTCGCTCTGTTAAATATTCTGGCTATGGGGTGTGATAACTGGAGGTATTGGCCACCATTTCCACTTGGATTCATCCGCCCATGTTGTCCCGTTTTCGTGGAATCCTTGATTATCCTTTGAGATTTTAAGTTTAACATTTTTTTTTTTAAATTTGCTATGAAAACTCGCTCTGTTAAATATTCTGGCTATAGGGTGTGATAACTGGAGGTATTGGCCACCATTTCCACTTGGATTCATCCGCCCATTTTGTCCCGTTTTCCCGAAATCCTTGTTTTTTGTCAGTATTCTGATTGTGCAGAGCTCTGTTAAACCGTTAACAGAGCTCTGTTAATTGGTTAACAGAGCTCTGTTAAGTGAAAAGGTTTGTGTCTAGGATCAAATTTTAAAATTTATCTTCACACACATTATTTAAAGAACGATTAAAGTGAGAGTATTAAGACAAAATGTTCCAATCACTTCCTTGAAAATTGATATGTTAAAAACATAGACACATAGGTCCATGGTACTAGCTAGAATTCATAATTTTAGCCCTTGTAATTTTGCTATAAAACACTTTTACGTAAAAAAATTCAATGAGAGCCAACTCTATAAAATAATGAATTATTGAATATCTAAAGAACTATTTCACCTGATAAACATCATGATTTCTTTCAAGACCTGGGAACTGAGGAGATTTTTAGTGCAGCAAAGCGCACTTGTTTAAAAGCGGCCACAAAATAAATAAAATACTATTTATTTATTGAATAATCTAGAAAATATTTATAAAAGCGGTGGAAAAAAATCATATTTTTAGATTAACAGAAGAAGATAAAAATAATTACAAAATCATGTTGGGGAATTTGAAATCTAAAAGGTTAAATGGAATAAGAATAATAAATAGAAATATGAATTTCTATTTTTTGCTAATTGTGGTCTCGTGTTATCTTTACTCTCGTTCTATCTCTCTCGCTGTCAATTATCATTTAGTTAATTATTTATTGTGTTGTTAATTAAAAGCACATCGCAATTATTTGCATTGCGTAGATAAATAAATTTCTATACACGAAGAGCTTTTAAAAATAACTCATTAATGTGGGTTTATTTTCATTATTTATCAAAGTCAAGGATGATTGAGTGTCAAACGTTCATGCCAAATTAGTAAAACCTTGAGAGTTTTATTAACCAAAATTTGGCAACTCTGTGTTCAAATGTCTCAATATGTAAAAAAATTTCCCTTTTTTCGTTTTGTTTAAACCACTGTTCTTTATCATTATAAGTTTTTTCTTCTTTTCCCATTTTTTTTACCTTCTTTTAAGTATTTTAACCCAAATACTTAGTTTTGCAAAACAAAATAACATTTGTATTTTGATAAAACTTTTTGTTAAAGCTTCTGTATGTGTCTAACACTTGGAACAAGTATGTTCGAATGTATGTATGTTTTCAATATAATGACAAACTCTGAAAGTATTAAATAAACCTTAAAATTCCTTTAGTTACACGAGGGAAACATTAAAAAATACTCAAATTCGCACGTAAACAAAGACAAAAACAAAATCAAAAGACCCAGTTTTGGATAAAAAAAATAAGAAAATCAAATTTATAGAAATTTCCCCAGCGACTAAAAGAAGGGAGAATGGGAGAAAGAAGCAGTTAAAGAAAAGGAGTAAAAGTAGACGAAACAACAAACACTTGAACGACAGGGATGGAAAATGTTAGAAGAATGTTGATTTCTATAAAATTAATTAAGAAACTTTAAGAAACATAATCATAATTTATATAGAATAAGAAGCAAAACACAATTAGGAATAAACTGGAAATGGACAAGAACTGAAGAAGAACAGAATTAGAACTGAACTGGATCTAACCTAGAACATAAAGAAACAGTAACAGAACTAAAGTGGAACTGGATCTAAACTTAAACTGAAATAAAATGGAATTATAACTAAATTATAATTCAATTAAAACTAAATTAGAATTGATCTGGTATTGAACATAATTAAAATTGTTCCAGAACTGAACTTGAACTTCAACTAAACCAAAATTGAACTAGAACTAATGAAGAACTGAATAATCTGAATCTATTATAGAGCTGAACTAGAACTGAACTAGAACGGAAATTAGAACTGAACTAGAACGGAAACTAGAACTGAACTAGAACGGAAATTAGAACTGAACTAGAACAGGACTAGAACGGAAATTAGAACTGAACTAGAACGGAAATTAGAACTGAACTAGAACTGAACTAGAACGGAAATAAGAACTGAAACTAGAACTAAACTAGAACGGAAATTAGAACTGAAATAGAACAGAACTAGAACGGAAATAAGAACTGAAATAGAACAGAACTAGAACGGAAATTAGAACTGAAATTAGAACTGAAATAGAACAGTACTAGAACGGAAATTAGAACTGAAACTAGAACTGAAATAGAACAGAACTTGAACAGAAATTAGAACTGAAACTAGAACTGAACTAGAACGGAAATTAGAACTGAAACTAGAACGGAAACCAGAACTGAAACTAGAACGGAAATTAGAACTGAACTAGAACGGAAACTAGAACTGAAACTAGAACTGAACTAGAACAGAAATAGAACGAAAATTAGAATTAAAACTGTACTTGAACTGAACTAGAACGGAAATTAGAACGGAAACTAAACTTAACTAGAACAGAACTAGAGCGGAAATTAGAACTGAACTAGAACGGAAACTAGAACTGAAACTAGAACAGAACTTGAGCGGAAATTAGAACTGAACTAGAATTTAACTAGAACGGAAATTATAATTGAACTAGAACGGAAATTAGAACGGAAATTAGAACGGAAACTAGAACTGAACTAGAACAGAACTAGAGCGGAAATTAGAACTGAACTAGAATTTAACTAGAACGGAAACCAGAACTAGAACTGAATTAGAACTGAATTAGAACTGAAACTAGAACTGAAACTAGAACTGAACTAGAACGGAAACTAGAACTAGAACTGAATTAGAACTGAAACTAGAACTGAAACTAGAACTGAACGAGAACGGATCTAGAACTGAACAAGGAATAAACTAGAACTGTACCAAAAGTGAATTAGTACTGTAACAAAACGAAGTTAAAATTGTTTTAGAACTGAACTAGAACTGTTCCGGAACTTAAACTGTACCAGAACTCTCATAGATTTGAGTTATAACTAAACGAGAAGTGAACTAGAGTTGTACCAGAACTAAACTAAAATTTAACCAGAACTAAACCAAAGATAAGCTAAGACTTAAAAACCACTGAACTTCGATTGATCTAGAACTGTAGCAGAAGTGAAGTAGAACTGTGTCAGAACTGAATCAGGTAGAAAATCTGTACCAAAACTAATCTAGAATTGAACTTGAATTGTAACAGAACGAAGTTAAAGTTAAACTGAAACTGTACCAGAAGTGAACTTGAACTGAACTAGAACTGTTTCGGAAGTGAACTTAAACTGTAAAAGAACTCAAAAAGAGGTGAATTACAACTGAACTAGAAATAAACTAGAGCCGTACCAGAATTGAAGTGAATAAGAATCGAACTAAAACTATACCTGAACGAAACTAGAATCAAACAAGAACTAAACCAAAGATAAGTTAGGACTGAACTTCGACTGTTCTAGAACTGTAGCAGAAGTGAAGTAGAACTGTGCCAGATATGAACAAGGGCTGAAATAGAACTTTATTAGATAGAACTAGAGCTGTACCAGCACACAATTAAAAACGTTTCAAGAACTGAACTAGAATTGTTTCAATTAGAGAAGAAAAACTGTACCAGAACTAAACTATAATTGAACTGGAACTGAAATGTAAGCTGTACCATAACGGTATTAAAACTCTTTCAGAACTGAATTGAAAATCCTCCAGAAAAGAATTAAAACTGTACTAGAACTGAAGTGTTACTAGAAATGCATTTTGTGACCGATCGCTTCAATGGTTTTGATCTTCTCTATCCCCTTATAGTTTAAAGGAGGTTTTAATTAAAAAAGTTGTTTTCCTTATCATTTAAATTTATTATTAATTTTGAATTTTTATATTTTATTGGCACCAAATATGAAATTCATTTCATTAAAAATATTTCTGCAAATTTTCGAAATTTTCTCTTTCACATTAATTATCATTTATTTTTTTATTTCCTCCCTTTTCAATTTAATAAAATAATATAAAATTATTATTTATTTGTAAAAAAAAATTATTAGAATTATCACATTTTTTTTCTGAATAAAAACAAAGAGACCAACTTGAGAGGCGTAGCTTTTCAAAAGGGATAAAATGAGATTAATTCAAATAAATATTTTGCGCACTGACTTTTGAAATTGTGGATCATTTAATGATAATTTTCAATTTTTATAAAAGTTCATCTACATTAAATTTTGAAAAAAAAAAAATGAAATAATCACAACATTTTCAATAAAGACAGAATAATCGTTTATATTTTTTTTAATAATAAAAAAATTGTTGCGGCAAAAATTTATTTGAAATAAATTATATTTCTTTATGTTTGTTTTGTGGAGGCGATAATGAAAGACATTTGTTTGTCAATCTGTGGATTAAGGAAAGAACGCTACCAATCTAACAAGAAAGAAAGAAAAGGAGGAATTTCTTGCTTATGTCGCTGTCAATTGGGATTTCTAAATCACTTTAGTTTTTGTTTCCTTTTGGAGCTCTTTTCGCTCAGTTTTTAGTTAAGTTTTATAATTCTTCACTTATAATACAGTTCTGGATCAGTTCTAATTCAGTTATATCCTAATAATTTCACTTAATTTCCCCCAAACTTTCCTAATGAAAGACATTTGTTTATCAATCTGTGGATTAAGGAAAATTATTGTTTGTAAAATTTTCTAAAGAAGTTTTAACCAAGAACGCTATCAATCTAACAAGAAGGAAAGAAAATGAGAAATTTCTAACTTATGTCGCTGTCATTTGGGATTTCTAAATCACTTTAGTTTTTGTTTCCTTTTGGAGCTGTTCTCGCTCAGTTTTTAGTTTAGTTTTAGTATTCTTCACTTGTAATACAGTTCTGGATCAGTTCTATTCTAATAATTTCACTTAATTTCCCCCAAACTTTACTATATCATCTCATCACACCCCATTACCTATCACAGGTTTTCATTGAATTATTTAATTATCATGTTTTAAATTACAGTTGTATGACATTTTAAGTGACATTCATTCAGTTTTATTTATATTATTGTTGATTTACTCTTAATTGCATATGGCGTCGAAATCTTGAGTGTAAGTGATTTGTGGTGGCGGTTTTAAATTCGAGGTAACTTAAGTTTAAATAACCGGTTATTTATTTTATTATTATTTTTTTTTTAAATTATTTAATTTTTCTTTATTTAAATATAAGTAAAATTATTTGACTGTTGAAAGAGAGAAGAAGAAGAAATAATGCTGACATTATAACAAAAATACTTCATGGTTTAGCTGATATTTAGATTATTAAGACGGTTTTTTGAAGTAAATAACCGAAAGAGAAGTAAAAAAAAAACTAAATAAATTCACCCACTAAAGTACACTGCAATAAAATTGTAAGAAAAAGAATGTAAAAATAACCTTTTGCTTTTTAAATGCTAAAAAGTAAAAAGTTTAAATTATTCTTCTTTGTTTTTGTTTTTGTTTTTAAATAACAGTTAATCTGAGAGAACTTAAAAAAAAAATCATCAAAAGATTTTAGGTTAAAATGTTAATTTGCGAAACATAAACTTGGAACTAGAACTGTACCAAAAGTGATCTAGTACAGTAACAAAACGAAGTTAAAACTGTGTTAGAGCTAAAATAGAAACATTCCGAAAGTAAACTTAAACTGTTCCAGAACTCTCATAGATTTGAGTTAAAACTATAACAGAAGTGTACTACAGCTGTATCAAAACTGAAGAGAATAATAACCGAACTAGAACTATACGTGAACTAAACTAAAATTAGAACTTAAAAACAACTGAACTTCGAAGAAGAACTTCACCAGAAGTAAACTTAAACTGTTCCAGAACTCTCATAGATTTGATTTAACTAGAACTTTATCAGAACATTGTTTAATTTGCTAAACATAAACTTGGAACAAATACTGAACTTGATTAGAAAAGTCTTAAAACTGATCAAGAACAAAGCTAGACACACAGCTGTGATCAAAATAATAGCATCGCTCACATGTCACCATTTTGTAGCGCTGCAATTCAAAGTATTATATTCCAATAAATTTGAGTATAAAGACAAAATATTAGATTAAGAACTCTCAAAATAATAGCATCATTTCTATTATACTGGGAAAAAACCCCATAAACGGTCCAAATAATTGTTATAACATTTAGTTTGAACAATTTTTTATAATTGATAGAGTTTTGAAGAAGCTTGTTTTTCAAGTTTAAATAATGGTTTGATCTGAACATTGTACTTATTACAAAGCATGGATTTGATGAACAAACTTATGCCGAAATAAGAAATATTATTGAATAATTAAATAAAATGTTTACAAATACCATAACCTATAAATTGAAAAACGAAAAACTGTGATATAACAGATCGGCTGTGACCGAACGTTCACGATAGTTTGGGAAAAAAAACTTTCGTTAGACACAACTGTCGCTGAGTTGATAATCTTTAGCCAAGTGTAACTGAAACTGTAACAGAAGGCTTAGGAAAAATCCATAGACCATGAAATATTCTCCTCTTAACTGCTTCGCATGTCTCAAACAGATTAGAATTTGTTAAAACTTACTTGGTTTGGCATATTGTATAAGGGGAGTAGTATTCTGTGGACCGGTGAATCTTAAATATTTTTTTATTTGTAAGGAGGTCTCTTGCAAGGAATATAATCAAAAAATTACAACAAAAACTTTCAAAAACAACGGTTCTAGTGTTAGGTGCTTTTCGTTCTATGCTGTTGGACCCGTTTACCGTATCAAAACTATTATAGATGTGTCAGAATATATGATAATACTAGACGAAGTATTACTACTGTATGCATCTGAAAATATGCCACTGATTTGGGCTCTGCAACAAGACAACGCTCCAAAACATACCATAATGGAGTCACTGTAATGAAATAGTCTCCCCAGTCTCCCGATGCCAATTCAATCGATAATTTGTCTACGACCATATAAAATAAGGGGTTTGGAAGCTCAAGTCCAAAAAATATCACTAAAAAATAAGACAACAATTATTTATTTTTGGCTTTTTGTTATGGTTTAAACCGGGTGGTGCTATTATTTTGACGCCTGATTTTATCATCATGTTGCTAATTTTTTGATCGCAACTGTATATCAAAAGTAGAAATTAACTGGGAATTAATCCGAACTAGATTTTAATTAGAACTGAACCAGAATTGAACTACGAAGTGAGATCCTTAAAATATAGATATATTAATCGAACACACTTTACTCTTCTATTCTCTCTGGACAAGAGCCCAATATCATTTCACTGTCCTTAGCTCCGGGTTGTTTGAAAGATTTGCCTCTCTTGGTAGAAATGTCACATTATTGTTCTTGTACCAATCAAGAGTTTTTCCCAGTTGCCAGGCTGTCAAGTCCGGATAAAAATTAGGGGAAACATTTTGAAGTCTTATGAATGGAAGCATCATTATTCGATATTAATAGAGCTTGTGGTAACAAATGATTGGCTTCTTTTGCTGCAACTATTTTGAACTGGAACTGAACTAGAACTGAACACAACTGAACTAGATCTAGACAGATTTGAACTAGATCTAAACAGATTTGAACTAGAACAGAGTTATAACTAAACTTAAACTTAGCTTAAACTAGAACTAATCTAGTGCCTTTAACAATATTGATTATTTCGAAATTCGAATTTTATTAAAAAAAAACTTAAAATTTTTAATGCAAAATTGTTCTTTTTTCAAAATTATTGAAATCTTTTTCAAAACTTAAAACTAAAACCAAACAAAACTTACCTTCATCACCAGCTCGAAGGGATATTTATAAACCCTGACGGGAGATTGAAATTTTTGTACCATTTTTTTTATTCAGAAAATTTTATTTCAATTTTTTTCTTTAAATTTTCTTTCTTATTATAATTTTTTATTTAAAACAAAATTTCTTTGTTTAATTTTTTTATAATATATATAAACAATTTATTACTGTGTCGTTTTTTTATTAAAACATTAATATTTATTTAAATTTCTGAGTAATTTTACTTTTATTTTAAATATTTATTATTTTTTTGTGTTTCTGCTGTTTGTGTAATTTTTTTTCTTTACTTAAAAAGATACAATCAATAAATGTTGTTGTAGCAAATGTAAATGTAGTTGTTGTTGTTGTTATTGTTAGAAAAACGGCATACAACAATAAACACGAGTATACACACGTTTATAACCAAAGTTATTTTTTCTTATATACTTATTTTTCCTTTTCTTCTTATTGTTATTGTTGTTGCTGTTGTTTTTAACACGGTATTAGTAGTATTTCTTAGTTATATGTTTTTTCTATTACTTATTTCTTTATTATAATCTTTCCCCTCTTACTCCCTCTCTCACACTTATTTATTCTGAAAACAAAGCCTTAAATGACTTTTCACTTAAATAATTTTTTTGTTTGTTTATTTTTTGTTGTTGTCGCTCTGTTAGATTGGGGCAAAATGGTTTTATTTAACTTTATCTCCTTTTTTTATTTAATATTTTTTCTTAATACATTTATGTAATTTACTTATTATAAAATATTTCTTTTTACTTTAATATACACAATTTAATATTAAGCAATAATTTATTTTATAATAAACTTTTCCTTTTTTACTTGTTGTTTTTCTTTTACAGCCAGAACAACCGTTTTCTTTTCTTATTTTGATGTATCAACTAGCAGAGTTAAAATATAACTGTGCTCTTTATAAAAATTCTATACTCTTTATGTGTTAACTAAAGGTAAATAACGGCTTTCTCTTTAAGAGCGAGAGAAAGTATTTTTTTTTATAAAATGAGCATGTTTATGTTTGATATTTTATTCTGTTTATAAAATAAAACAAACACAAATTTATTCTATTTAATGTTTTATTAATTAGAGGCATTTTTATAAAAATATTTTGTTTTTTTTAATTGCATTAATAAAAGAAACTAGAAGTATTTAATGAAAAGAAAATACACTTAACAAAAACAATACCTCCGGTTATTATTTGTATACAAAATAAACTAAAGAAAATTGCAATAGAATCTATTGTTTACTGTCAAAGGGAGAGAGAGAGATTAGAAATAAAAACAATAACATTGTTATGCATTATGAAATAGAGCTGCCAGATAGTTTTATATAAAAGTTATATGAATGAAATTTCATAAATAAAATATGAAAATATGTGATTATAACCAACACCATTGATTTACGATATTTTAATGAGATGGTTAATAGCTCCAAATCAATCAAACGAATCATTTTAAATTGCATAAGTTTCACATAAATGTAAGAGTCCATCTTAAACATAAATAAGAAAATCATATAATACGAGTCTCATTTTTAATTATTCGTCACTACCACATTGCGGTGTAGAGTTTACATAGTCGAGCTTGACCGGTTATAACCTTAGTAAGGATTGAGATCAAAAAATGCTTAACACATGTTTTCCAATAAAACTTTTGTTACAAGTATTATTTGATTTTTTTATTAATAAATTGATTTGTTAAAATGAGGCACCAGAAAAAAATTCGTACTAAAATTTTCATTTAAATATTTTCAAAAAACTTTTTCCGATGTTATTAAACTGTGTCCGTAGATAGAAAATCTGGTTCTGGTAGAAGGAATAGTCCTCATAACGTTTTTAAAAAATAGAAACTATTATCAAAAGAGCACATTTTAAAAAACTATCAAAGAGCGAAATTTAGACTTTGTTTATATACAAATTATTTAAATTCAATAGTTTAGGATACAGATTTTACAAGAATAATTCTATATAAGTAATCGTTGATCTGGCAACTCCCTTTTATTTTCATTAACAAAACCGCTGTAATTCTCATAAGAATTTCCAATTGCCCTCTCTATAGTAAACAATCAAATTTTTTTTGTCTCTTACTCCCTCTCTAATTTGTTTTTTTTCTGTATTTATTTAAAAATACTGGCTTTTGAGAGAAAGTGTAAGTACTTTCAAACAGCTGTTATATGTACATAAAATTCTATTTTCCGTTTTAAATGATCCTTTTATAAATTATAAGGACTTCAGGTTATGTTAAAAAATTTATTAAAATACTTATTATTTAATAAAACAATAAATCGCATTTAAATAAAAGAGTTAATAAAAATTCTAAATTTAATAACAAATTATAAATATATGAGTGTGATGAGTCAACATTTGAACTTCTCGTAATAGAAAAAACAATTTATTTATAGTTTACCATAAACAGCAATTCTGTAATTAAAACAAAATTTATTTATAATAAAAGAAATAATTTTTTACATAATTTTCATTACTTACCTATAAACACAGGTATAATTGGGATGTCCATGATTTGTTTCAAATTGATATTTTAAATTCTGAAATTTTTCCTTCGATCGTATACTATAAAATTGTTGATTCTGATTATTATCTAAAAATGTAAAAGAACCCAATTGAAACTCCTGGTCGCTGTGCAAACCCTGAAAAATATAACATATTTTGAAAATTTGAAACAATCTTAATACCCTTAAACATACAAAAACTTTAAAATCTTTCGGTGCTGAGGATATATCCTCTGTTGGGGATTGTTTTTTACTAATATGTTGTACCATAATCTCATCAATTAAAATCTAAAAACAAAAAAGCTTTTCTTAATTTTTAATAAAAAATTGATTTAAATACTCCAACCTGTGCTGCCAGTCTTATGATAACCTCCGCTTTATTACCCTTAAAACCAAAACATAATCCTGGTTGCATACTAGAACGTAACATATGAACAGGAGGATTTGTTGCAAATTCTGAGCCTAATAGGGTTTGAAATATATTAGGCGGACATATGGCCTCGGCTTTAACATTAACTACGCGGGCACCCAATTCTTCTGCCGCATAATTAATTCTTTCCTCCAGTTGTGCCATCTCCTTAGGTTGTTGAGTTTTTGCTCCACCCATTAGAGAAGCTGAACAATCACGTGTCTTTATTTGTTTTTTCAATGAATACAAATCATCCCATATGCCAGCTAAACGTTTTTTAATAGAATTATCTATTAAATCTGTTAAAAATTTAGATTCTGGTTTGCCCTGTTGAGGAGCTTGTAATATTAAATGCTAAAAATAAATCAATATTATTAAATTACTATTTTCTCGAAATATTTTTAATACTTACTGCTATATCATCGACTTCTTCTTTTAATCTGTCCAGTTTTTTCATATTTTGCAAATTTGTAGAGATTAAGGTATAAATAAAAATGCTAATTAACAGGGTGGTTAAAGAATAACAAATATAAACTCGTTTAGTAATCATAACTTCTTTTTGTTTTAAGAAATATATGTAAAAAAATTGTTAAAAATTAAATTTTTTAAAATTATTTATTTTATAACTGTCATAGTTTGTTTTCTTTGAATTACACAAATGATGAACGTCATGATATATCATTCACAATAGAGAGGTTGTGGTGGTTTTAAAACAGGGATGTTATTTGCAATGTTTATTTTATGGAAAGAACAGGGTTAATCTTAACAGTATATTAAATGGGTGGAGTTAATCCAAAAAAATTGAACTAATCTAGATTCAAACGATATCCAAGTATAAGTTGATTTGGGGTGAAAATAATAACTACGAATTTTGTTCCGTTTTCTCATACTTTTCGAGATATATATAACTGAAGTTCTGATATATATTTATACTGTTTTCTGTTTACTGAATATAAAAACCATTGAAGACCCTATTCGAATTATTTATATATATTTATAAAATGAATCGCTTTACTAATTTATTGAGAGGCAAGGGCCATGTCTATAATTTTTTCTTTGACTTTTTCACAAAAATGTCTTCTTTAAAAACGTTATCGACATAACAGTATTTTTATTTATATTTAACCCATAAAACACCCAAGAACTTTGCATGTTTCATTACCGATAATTGAAAATATAAAATTGTTTCTTTCATATTTAGTCATTTATTACTAATATGGTTATCATTTCAGATGTCTAGAACTTACCTATCTAATGATATATAAAATGTACTATGACTATATTTCAAAATAAACCATTTTCTCAAAAATTCATATTTATAAAAATTAAATTATTATTAATAAATGAAAAGTGTATGTATGAACACGGCTCTTATATTTACTCTAGGGTATAATGGATTCTCTATTACTGTAACTTCACCTATTTTATAAGCAAATACAACTCTGGTTTCATATTAAACAGCTGTTTTCGAATTGTCATACACAATAGCTAACAATCAATCATTCACAATAGTTTATTTTGACATTTAACAAATAGAAAAAAGAGAAAACACATATTTTTATGTGTGTGCGGCATTATTTTTTTACACTTTATTAAAAAAGTAAAATATTTATAAAATAAACATAAAATATATTATTAACATAATTAAGTTTAACTAAAATATTATTATTCAATAAAAATTTCCTAAGAAAATCAAATTTACTTAAGGAATTTAGTGTAATAAAAAAATTGAAGAACGTGTAATTTTGTTGTTGTTTGGTGGTAAAAAGGAAAAATTGTAAACAATTATTTTTTTTCTAAAGAAATATAAAAAAATTTACAAAAATTCCTACAAAAACAAGTAGTGTTGATTGGAAAATGCCTTGTTGGTATTATGATAAAAATGAATTACGTGATACACCTTCAGTGCGTGATGGTATTCCCCTGGAGACAGAGAGGCGTTATCGTAAAGAGGGCGCTCGTTTTATAATGACCTGTGGCACACAAATGGGTTTGGGTCATAATACTATGGCCACGGGTGTGGTGTATTTTCATAGATTCTATATGTTTCAATCGTTCAAACATTTTCCACGTTATGTGACCGCATGCTGTTGTTTGCTGTTGGCGGGTAAAGTGGAAGAGACACCAAAGAAATGTCGTGATATAATAATGATAGCCCGTCAGCTGTTGACCGATAATCATTTCTATTCATTTGGTAAAGAGCCAAAGGAGGTAATTATTGTTTTTAAGATTAAATTATTCTTATTTATCTCACATGTGTTTCTTTTTCAGGAAGTCATTACCTTGGAACGTATTTTGTTGCAAACCATTAAATTTGATTTACAAGTGGAACATCCTTATTCTTTTCTCTTACGTTACGCGAAATGCTTTAAAGGTGATCAACAAAAATTACAAAAAATGGTACAAATGGCTTGGAATTTTGTAAATGATTCCCTGAGTACAGTGGTTTGTCTGCAATGGGAACCAGAGATTATTGCTGTAGCTCTCATATATTTAGCTTCTAAACTAAGTAAATTTACCGTGGTAGATTGGGTGGGAAGACAACCTCATCATACACGTTGGTGGGATATGTTTGTCTCAGATGTTACTATGGACATTTTGGAAGACATTTGCCATCAAGTGTTGGATTTATATCAAACAAATTCCAAAGATAATAGTGAAAGTAGTAGTCCTCCTCAAAAGCCACCCAGTCGTGCTGATAGTCCTACGCCCATGAAATCTGCTTTACCAATAGCTAATCATTCCGGTTCGCCCGCAGGCAAGGGTAAGAATTCATCTGCAAGTTCAAATGCTAACTCCATGCCGGCGCCAAATACAGAACCTAATAATATACAAAGTATAAAAACTATATCTTCTGGACCTGCTACCGCCACTACTGTACCCGCACCTACACCATTAGATCATAATATCTCATCACATAGTGGTGTAGGTGCAGGTATTTCTGCGGCTCCTGGTTATCATCATCCTCATCATCATTCGGCTCATCATATGTATTCGGCACCACCCGGCATGCCGTCACATCCCATGCATGCTATGTATCCAGCAGTAGCACCACCTCCTCCGCCCGGCGGAGCCTATGTACATCCAGCTATGCCTCCTGTGCCGGGGGCAAATACAGCTGCTGCTGTTATACCTCCCCCTTTACCACCAATGATGCCTTATGGCTCGTTACCACCTTATGGTGGCCCTTCACATTATGCCACCACAGTACCACCTATGCCTCCAGGAGTTTCAATGGGTGGTGGAGCTCCTCCACCACCTCCTCCAGGTGTCGACACAAATCCACCACCACCTAGTAGAGGTGGCAGTTATTATCAACCACCACCGCCTGGCAGTTATTCGGGGGGAGGGCGACAGCGCTATTGAGCTTAGATACTTTGTTAACAAATTATGTTGTAATTAAACATTACAGTTAAAGGAAAACATTCATTTCATTAGCTGGACAATTTATTTCAAAATTTAGGAATAAATCAATTTTCTTTAATTTAAGATAATTTTGTTTTTTTATACATAACAAAAACTATAAATAAATTTAATTATTTAATAATAAAACAAAAAAGGATAATAATTCTAATAATAAGAGAAAAGATTTGTCTTTTTTTTGTAAGAATTCTCTGGATTTATACTGGCCATGTCAACGGCAAGCATCTTGATGGGGATAAACAGTAATCCTGCTTTTTTCTTGATCTTTGTAAGGGATTCATTTTTCACTAAGAAATTGTATTTCCTGGTCTAAGACTGATCTCAAATTGCACTAGAACGGAACTAGAACAGATCTAGAACGGAAATAGAACTGATATAGAAGTAAACTGAGCATGAATTAAACTAAGACTGGTTTAGAAATGAACTAGGAATGATCTCAACTCATTTGGAAATTATATAAAACTAATCTATAACTGAACTAGAACTCATTTAAAAGTGAACTAAAACTGGTCTAGAACTGATGAACAAGAACTGATATAGAACTAAACAACTGATCCAGAAACGAACTGAGACTGATTTAGCAATTGATCTAGGAATGAAAAAGAACTGATATAGAACTGAACTAATGATTAACTAAAAACTGATCTAAAATTGAATTAGAACTGATCTAAAATTGATCCAAAACAGATCTAGAACTGAACTAGGATTAAACTAGAACGGGTCTAAAACTGAACTAGAATTGATCTAGGGATGAACAAGTACTGATAATAGAACTGATCTTAAACAAAATAAAAACTGATCTAAAACCGAACTGGTACTGATCTAAATTTGAAGTAGGAATGGATCTAGAACAGATCTTGAGTTACTCCTTATGCAAAGCCAATATAAATTAATGAATTTATGAAGAACTACAGCGAGAGTCTTAAATGAACAAGGTGAAGGGAAAGAGGGTATTCCCCCATACAAAGCAATTATTTCATGAAATACTACAGCAAATATTTACATGTGCAAATCTCTGTGGAGGAGACCAAATTTCAGTAATGCTTTTGCAGGGTGGTGTAAAATTTTTATACGAGTGTTTAATATCGTTGAAAAGGTAATAACTTCAAAAATCATAATATGTACATAATAAACTTTTAAAGCCAAATATTTTTAATAAATTTGACAAAAATTTTAAAAGTTTTTTACTTACGTTGCACTTTTGTAAAAAAAATTTATATTTGATATTAAATAAATTCTCTAAAAATTAAGATACGATTATGAAATTTTAATATAACATGGACAAAGTTATTCTTAATGTAGGCCTATCAAAATAATTCCACATTTTTATTCCAAAATATCCAAAATTACAATCCGGGTAAAACTTGTTAAAGAAAAAAACACTTTTTTCCAATAAAATGCTCAACCTACTACCGTTTAAAGAGACTTGGTCCATTACAGATTTCTTGAGGAGATAACCCATATATGATGTTCCTTCTCAAAAAATTAAATAATAATTGAAAACTGACAAAATTCCAATAGGGCTAGCGGGGAAATTGTTGCCCCTAATGTCCTCGAATTTACTTTTTATGCATCTGCGTTAGAAATTCTTTCAGAATTGAGAAAAAATTTTATAGCGCAGAAGGAATTATGTGATTTTAAAGTGAAAAAATGTTACCACCAAAAGATATCAGAAAAAGAATTTAAATTTTTCTAAATTTCTATTTCGCGATAATGTATCTATTTATTGAATCCCTAAGTGGATATGGCTCCTGCACAAAAATTACTAACAAATTTGTACAGAATTCAGAAAATATTTTAGATTTTTTTTGGAGCTGAATGGAACTCATCAAGTTCAAAAATTGAAGAAATAAGTTAAAATTTTCTTTGGTCTAAATATCTCTTAAACTATAAAAGTTATCCCACACTTGTAAGAGAATTTAAAGGGCTGTATGTATGTTAAATATTTTTTTTCATTCAAATCATAAATAAAATTTTGGCGATTTTTCAAAAAATACCCCAGAACCCACCACACCAAATCAAGAATGTCCATGTTAAATTTCGTTAAAAATATATAAAAGTTCCAAAGTTCCAAAATTTTTCAAAAAAGCGATTTGGAACCAATTACAACGTTCTAAATTTTTTATTTAGCAAAACGAAGTCTACCGGTTCTACTAATAACGCATAGACTTCAAAACGGTTAGACTAAGTCTAATGAAATTTTCACCTAATGATGTCAATATACCCTAAAGTAACATGGGCCCATACAAAGCAAATATTGATGATCGAATATCTAAAGGCCAGTGAAAGTACCTAAATTTGGTTCTAACTAATTTCTCAAAGAAATCTTTTAATGGACAAAACGTAGGACAGATAGGACCAGGGTAAGGGGTACCCACATACAAAGCAAATGTTGATTATGGAATCATGTAAGCGAAAATTCTAAAATTTGATCTGAATTACTTTCTTAAGGATCTCTTTTACTGTGCAAAATATAGAAAAGAGGGAGTCATACAAAGCAAACATTGATAATCGAATGTCTTAAGATGTTTTACTGGACAAAATCTAGGATGAATAGCAACAGGGGGAGAGGTATCCCCCCATATAAATCTGATTATATAAAGAACTATAGAAGTGAAAGTAGTAAGATTTCATCTCAATTACTTTTCTAAGGAGACGCTTAACAGAACAAAATATATAACGAAGAGGATCAGGCGACGTGGTAGCGCAAAATATCTAAAGTACTATTGATTTTAGAGTTTACTTTCTCAAGTGGTAGAAATAGTTTTACTGGCCAAAACATAGAACCAAAGGAAGTGATAGCAACCAAGCAATGTAATTATTAACTATCTATTAATTAATCTATTTATCTATCTATGTAACCATCTATCTATCTATCTATCTATCTATCTATCTATCTATCTATCTATCTCTCTATCTATCTATTAGTTACAATCACTTTCTTGTGGTTAAAAGAGATTTATGTAGAACAGTTTTAGGTGTGAATATGAATGGTATATGTGGTCATTGAAAAGCCCCATAAAAATCAATTATTAATTATCGAATTTGTCACTTTCCTTTAAAACTGTTTTATTGGGAAATTTTTAGAATGAAAAGGTTCAGGGGGATTTGGCGAAATCGCATTAATTTCTCTTTAATACATGTCATGATTTGTAAAAATTTCTTAAGAGATCTAGAAGTGAGGAGAATTTTTGTGAGGCAAAGTGCACCGGGTAAAAAGTTGTTATATTACAAAAGATCTTGATCGATTTCTTAATAAAACATTTTAATTTGTTTTGTTTTGTTTTGTTTTGTTTTATGTTAATATTTATTAACTGTTCATGATTTTATTATTTTTAATTTTCCTTCTGTTTTTGTTTATATATTTTTTTAATGTTTATCATTAATTTGTTGTTACAACACTTAATAATTTAATTAATTTTTTTCTTTTTCAAATAAACCACACACATATTTTGAAATTGTGCTACAAAGTGTTTTTTTGTTATTGTTGTTGTTGTTTTTCGCTTAATTATTTTATGCAGTTAATTATGTTTGATTCGTTATTTATGATTTTGTTTATGTTTATTTTATAAATAATAATGAAGATTCATTCCTAAGCGGTACTAATTACTACTAGTAAATTTATTGTATTTCAATATTAATAATATTTCTTTTTCTTTTTTCTTTTATTTTCTTGCAGTTTTTCATGTTGTTTCTCTTCGATAAGTTTCATTGTAAAATTAACATTGTTTTGTTAGTGTTAGAAAACCACTGGGATAATACTGTGGTATGGAAATAAATTCTGGTAGTGGTCGTCTACTAGATGATGAACATGAAGAGCGTGGATGAGCTTGTCTTATAATATTTGCAATTTTACCTGTTGGTATAAATATATTTTTTTCAATGTTAGAAAAACTGAATTTTCTAAATAAATAAAAGCAAGAAAAACATACCTAAAATATTTGTATCTTGATAACGTTGATCCATTTGTTTGAGAATATCCAAATTTTTATGTTGAGACCAATGATATATTATATCGGAAACCCTTACAGTAACCATTTCCATTTCAGTTATTGTGGGATCCTATGAAAATTAGGAAATAAAATTATTAAACGAAAATAAGAATTCTATATTCGGCTTAGCCGAATCTTCAACACCCTCCACGACAAATGCATGTGAAGTAAGTACGTTATGTTTCATACATGCACACTCACACATACACATACTAACTTATAAAATCAGTTCTATATCACAAAGGAACATTTAATGAGTCATAAAATTAGTTATATTTTTGGTTTATAACTTTTTTTCTACTGAACCGATTTCGATAATTTTTGAAATGATAATGATGTTCACATAACTTAATATGATAGCAAAATTTCACTTTAATTTATGGAATTTCACTTAAATTTATTGAAAATTTAAGTAATGTTTTTCGCTTGAACTTAGTGGTTAACTCAGATATCGTTCTATATCTTCTAAATACTAAATATTTTTTCTGGTTTTAATTTGGAAACTTCTCAGGACTATAACAATTAATCGGGCTAAATTTTTTTGAGCTCTACCAATTATTAAGGATGCGAACGTGCCAACAACAGACAGACAAATCGCCTCAGACTTTGGGCCTGTGCTGATTCTTTTTAGTTTTATGACAAACTTAATATATCCTCCTCACCACTTATTATAGTAGTGGGGGGGGGTGGTGTACAATAAAACCTTTCACTCACCTTTTTAAATTGCACTAGTATTTGTTTTTGTGTTACTTTCCCTATAATCCTTTGTAACTTTAAATAATTATTTTGTCTCTTGGAGACAAAAAGTAAAAAATCTTTGAGATTTTGAAATTCTTTTAAAGTATTTGTTGTATTCTTGGCGATTGCATCGAAATAGTTTTCATTTAATTGTTTAAATTTTTTCCGTAAAAGTTTTTTATTATAAGTGATTTCTAAGTTGTCCTGTAAGAAAAGGATTCAAATTAAAAAAATGTTAAAATTTTAAAGAATATAAAAATTCATACCAGTGCCTGCACAAGACAAGATTCAGTTAAATTTAATGTGGCCACTGTAATGCTGCAGGGATCAGGAGGTTTGAGATTTTTTAAAAGCTTGAATGGAAAAAAAATATAAAAAATTTTGTTAATCAAAATTTCTGATTCAAAATAACATTAAAATTGTCTTTAATTTCTTAATCCTTCAGGTTTCTGAAAAACTAAATCTATAATCGAGAAAAAAAGACGATAAAAACTTCTTCAGCTTCTGAAATTTCAAAATTGTAAAAATCCAAAATTTATAACTACAAAAATCTTCAAATCTGTAAAATACTCTCACTAGACTTTACTCTATTTCTTTACATTTCCTGTCATTACGTCTTTAAACATCTCTATGCGATTCTATGTATCTCTATGCTTTTCTTTTTACTTATTTATTTGGCGATTTATTTGTTTACTTCACCATTTATATCTTTTTATCAATATAAGGCCCCATTTTTTCCTTTTCTTTTTACCTCTTTACGTACCCCTTTAATGTCCTTACGTTCTTATTTATTACTATACGTCAGTATTTATTTCATTACGTTTTTATTTATTTCTTTTTTGCTCTTAACGTCAATATTTATTTCCTTATGTTCCTTTTTATCATTCTTACGTCCTATCAGTTCCTTTACGTTTCAATTTATATATTTACCGCATTGCGTATCAATTAATTTCTTTACGTATCTCTTTATCTATATTCGTCCTAATTATCTCATTACATCGGTATTTACATCTTATGTCCTTATTTAATTCTTTTTGTTTTATTTATCCCCTTTTTATCTCTTACGTACCCCTTAATATCCTTACTCCTTATTTATTCTTTACTTCAATCTTTATTTCATAGTTTCTATTATTCTTTATGTCCATATTTTCTTTAAGGTTTAAATTTTTCTCTTAACGTCAATATTTATTTCCTTACGTTTTTTATCATTCTTACGTTCTTTCAATTCCTTTACGTTTCCAATTATATGTTTGTTCTTATTTATCTCATTACGTTGGTATTTGTTTCTTTAGGTCTCTATTTTACTCCTTACATCTCAATTAATTTCATTACGTTCCATTCATCACCATTCATCAATATTTAATACATTGCGTATCAATTAATTCCGTTAAGTATCAGTTTATCTATATTCGTCATAATTCATTTCATTACGTCGGCTTTTACATCTTGAATTCTTTGTTTATTTCTCTTTTTATCTCTTTACGTTACAATTAATCTTCTTACGTGCTTATTTATTACTTTACACCATAATTTATCTCATTACATCCCTATTTATCCCTTTACGTACATATTTAGTTTCTCCCTAAACGTCATATCTATTCATTTCATTACGTCATATTTATTCATTTGTTACGTCCTATCAATTTCTTTACGTTTCCAATTATATATTTTTTCCAATTTATCTAATTACGTTGGTATTTGTCTTTACGTCTCTATTTATTTTCTTAAGTCTTAATTAATCTCATTAAGTTTAACTTACGCTAATATTTATCTCTTTACGTCTCTACATTTTTATTCATCTATTTTCGTCCTCATTTATATCTCTATGTCAGCATTTACCTCTTTATGTCCTTATTTATCTCTTTTGATATCCTATTATTTGTTTACGTAATTTGTTATTTAACTTTTCTCCCTATTTAAATTTTTACGTCACCATTTTTCTCTTAACGTCAATAATTATCTTCTTATGTACAAATATATCTATTGACGTTTCTAAGTATCTTTACGATTCAATTTATCTATTTTCATCCCAATTTATCACATGTCGGCGGTACTTATCTCCTTACGTTGCTCCTTACGTCTCATTTAACTCCTTACGTCTTTATTAATCCCTTCGTGTTTCTACTTATCTATTTTCTATATTTCAATTTAGCTCTTTATGACGTCATCTATCTCTTTATGTCCTTATTTATTCCTAATTATCTCTTAATGCTCTTTTTTATCTCCTTACGTTTCCTTTTATCTCTTTACATCCCCATTTATCTCTTAACTTCCCTTTTTATCACCTTTCACTCACCTTTATGTCTAAATTCTTTAAACTTTGGTTTAAATCCTTAACATCCTTCATCGTCCCCATCATTGTTGCTGTTTGAGATTTCGTTGATTTTGTTTCGGTTCTTTCTGTATTTATCGTTGTTGTTGCTGTTTTTGTTTCCAGCTTAACTTCATCACATTCTTTATTCTCTTGCACATAACAATCCCATTCTTGCCTCTTACGAGCCTGAGAATTTAAAAATTCACAAGAGAACAGCCTCGATGTAGGAGAAGGTTGATCATTAAAGAAAAACGTGGTAGTGGGTGAGGCACTACGACGATATTTTGAATGATCTGAGGCCGATGAACGGGTGTTCGAGTAGAGGGAAAGGTGACCCAAACGTTTGCGACACTTTACACATCCATGTGGGTCCAAAGCCTTACCTATGGTATTGGCTAGGAATTCTTTTTCCAAACAATCTAAACAGGTTTCATCGCCAAAAGCATTAAATTCTGGATTTAAAATAGCCGCTGTAGAGGGTGCTGTATGAGGAGCTGAAGAGAGTAAAGGTTGTTTATTAATGCTGGAATTGGCCATAAGATCACGTTCAGTACGAAATTCGGAACAGCTAACACTACGTTCATCGAAACTGCAACTATTTCCTAAGGTGGTGCCCTGGAAAGCAGATCTTAATGAATTGCGCGACTTTGAAGAGTTTTTCGAAGAGGTAGATGAGGTGGAAGAGAATGTTGATAGACGTTTGGGTTTGGCTCCCGTAATTTTTGTGGGTGATTTGTGTGTTAAGGTTTGCAAAGGTGCAGTTAAAGAGCAATCTTTGACAGTGTTTACCACAGCCGATTCCGAATTACATCTATTGGTAAAATGCTCATGTAAAGTATTTGGCAGCGAATGACTGGTATCGGCTGTTAAAACATCACTGGCAAATTCCTCCTCAGAGGGACGTGAGTCCAAAGCCGAATTTAAACGTTCTCTACCACCATCAGCACTTGTGCCACAATCATCTTCATCATTGTAATCCTTTTGTATTTGATCCAAATGCAAAGTAATACGGGCAAAATTTTTCGTTAGCAAAGATTGCGCCTGCAAAGCTTTACTTGCCGGCGGTAAATCCTCTATGGGTGATGAAAATAGCTGATGCCTTTGGGTGAGTGGCATTAAATATTGTTCACCATTATCGTTAGCACAATTTCTTAAATCTTGCACATAATTTGTGGCCGATTGGGCTTGATTATATTCCAATTCAGAGAGTGGATCTGGTTCAAAATCCATTTCTAGGAAATCAGTCTCTTCATCGGCTGCATTACCACCACCGGGCTGCAAACCAAAATGACCACCTACACCAGCTAAAGGTTGCCGTAGAGACAAATCAAAATCTGCTCCCTCACCGCGATACGCATAAATACAATCATCCGAGTTGAGAGATAATTCCTCAGCCTCTACATCGATATCTTCTTCGAGTAGTAAGAGATCATCATCGTAAAAATTATCACTTATATAACTAAGATTTTCGGTGGAATTATTGAGGGAAGTACGATTCGAATGACCGCCACCAATACCGGCACCACCTGTTGCCGATAATGCAAAATGATCCTCTAGCAATGGAGGCGATAATGAAACGGCACCACACATATCGTAAGCAGCATAATCAGTCTCTGTTTGTAGAAAGGAAGCAGTTGCAGCAGCAGCAGCAGCAGTAGTGACAGCAGTGGATAATGCAACCGCTGCTGAGTCATTATCACGGTTAGCTGAAGCCAAAGCGGAACCATTATATGATAAGGGAAGCTAGAACATAGAAAATTTCATTGAAAAAAAGGAAGTCAAGGAAAAAATTATGAAATTGTTTTGAAAAAATTTATGAATTGAAATTGAATTAGATCTGAACAAGAATTGAACTAGAAATGAACTAGAACTGAACTTGAACTTAACTATAACTGAACTAGAACCGATCCAGGATTGAAATTGAATTGAACTGAAACAATAATATAAATTTTGAAATAATTTTTTTAAAAGTCTTCCGTCTACAGAAATTTTGCTATGATGACACATAATATTTTGTAAAGAAAATCAATATGTAGTTAACAACATTGATATATAATAAGATTTCTTTGAGCACTTCCTTTCACATAAGATTTTATCAATAGATTTCTTTTAATATTAACTCAAGTATGATCTTATTAATTTTTATATTAAAAAATACAAAAAACAAAGATTTTACTTTTCTTAAAAAAAGGAAAACACTGTAAATATTTTCCTTTCAAAAAAATAATATCTTTGATAAGGTCGTTTCCATAGTTAAATCATATTAAAAATTCATTAATCATTATATATACAAAAAAGGGAAAATAAGAAACGACTTATTGAAAATATATATAAAATAAAATTATTAAAAATAAACTACTTTTTTTACAAAACAACTACCCATCCCACCTTTACATTTGTAGCATTACTACTACTACCACCACCACCCTCATCCTCTTCGTTTAAGGTTACTCTGGTCAGAGTAGTTGTTGTAGGATTCAAAGGTGATGATAACGATGTTCCATTCTTTTGATAAGTATCACAGCTATCACACTGCCAGGGAGTGTTTGTAGTGGTGATGGTGGTATTGTGGCTATTTGGGGGACATTTGTGCAAATCCTTGTCACCAAAGGATTTCTCTGAATTATTATTGTTATTCACATGCAAAGCGGCCAACCAAGTGGAAGTGTGAGCTGATACCACCGGGGTATTGTGAACAATATTACCGGCTGCCCCTACACCGCTACCACCCACAGCACCACTTGCCACACAACTGCTAAAGGATCTTGTATCCTGTTTACAGTTATTTGTCTCAGAGGCAGCTGAAAATTTGGCCAAATTTTCCATGTTGTTTTCCTGTCTTTACACCTTTAAATATGCGTTGGCGATTTTTTCTCCTAAAATTATTTTTATAATTTCAAAGTTGTCCTCCTCGTCGTTGTCGTCAATCCACCTTTTTTTCTTCTTATTCATTCATTCATACATTCATACGACGCCTTTTTTCTTTGTGTTTCAATTTTGTTTTATCTTAATTTCACTTATTTTTCAGTTAATATAGTTCTCTTTGTTTTTATTAACAACATTTTTTTATTGCTTATGCGTTGAACTATTTATAAATTTAATAAATTATTAATTTAATTGGCTTTTTTCTACTTATATTCTGCAACAAAATTTTTCACTTCTTCATGTAAAAAAAAAAATCTTTTGTTTTCTCTTGTAACCAGAAAATTTTGACAGTTGTTTTGGTAATGTTTTTGTTCTGGCTCTCTCTCTCTCGCTCTAATAAGAAATATTTGGCAGCTATAATTGTTAATAGAAAAAGACGTAAGATGGCGCTTTAAAAAATAAAAAAGGATTTATTGTTGATTTTTTTCCATATGAAATATTAGAATAATTAATTAGGTGAGAGATATCTTTGTCTAAAATATTTTTAATATTGTATATAAACGAAAACTTAACTGGATCGTAAATAAACAAAATAAAACTAAACTCTGGTAACGTTTTATGACAGCTGTTTAAAAGAAAACAATACCGTATCAGAAAACCACCGCTACTCTGAAAGCCGCTGCAATTTAAAACGCCGTCAACAAAAGAAGTTATTTTATTACAAAATAAATACTTTAAAGAACGCCGTTATAAAATCCTTCTCATCTTGGCTCTCATTTTCTCAACTTATGAGCTTTTTCGTTGTTCTCATCTCTGGTGTTTGTTTAATTTATCAGATAAGGTTTTATTAACTTTAAACTTTGTAAAAATTATCTTAAATTAATGCAAAAAAAGATTCCAACAACATGGTTTCTTATACATTTGAAGGTCATCAACGTTTGTGGTCTTTAAAAGATGAGTCTGAAAATGAAAAAATCTTTGCATCGCAATCAAGGGTAAGCGACAAATTTTGGCGCCAAAATTTATTTTTTTTCCGTTAAGCTAACTAAATAACCGCCTTTTTTGTATAGCCTACCGGTGAGAATATTCCCTCCGAAATTAAACCTTCATATTTGCCGAATGCTGAATATGATGTAGAAAAATGGCCTTTAACCCAATTAATGCGTTTATTGAGATTTTATGCTGCTCATCGTTGTCTGTGGGATGTTAATTGTCGTGATAATCGTAATCGTAAAATGCGTCATGCTGCTTTAGTTGATATAACGGCAGCTTTGGATTTTGGTGTTAGTAAGGAACAAGTTGTGCAAAAAATTAATATTTTAAGGGCTACATATCGTTATGAGAAGAAACGTATTAAGCAGAGGATTAGACGGGGTTTGGGAGCTCGCACAAAATTAAAATGGTTTGCTTTGGCGGATGCCTTTTTGAGGAATGTACCCAAAAAGGGGCAAAAGGATGAGGTAAGGTGTGATATATTGGTAATTAGATTGAATTTTTTTAGATTAAATATTCTTCAGTGGTTAATTTTATTACGAAAGTCCCTGGAACTGAACTAGAATCTAAATAAGAGCTAGAATTTTAACTAGAACTGAAGTAGAACTGATCCAAACTAGAACTGAACTAGAACTGAAATAGAACTGAACCAGAACTGAACTAGAACTGAACTACAATTGAACTGAACTAGAACCGAACTTGTACTGAACTAGAACTGGAATCTAAACCAGAAATGATATGATATAACTGAAACAGAAGTCAACTGAACAGAAAATAAATTCAATTAGAATTGAACAAAATTTCGATTTTCAGAGAGTTTCAGAATTTTCTTTCTTTATCTTTTCATATTGTAGGATCCCACAAATTCTGATTCCGACTTAGACGATACCATAGTATTTACCATAAATCCAGAATCTCTAGTACCCTTAGAACCAGAATATAATACTGAAACATCATTAGATTCTGATGACTCCCAAAGTAATAACTCATGGGATATTGAAAGCACTAATGAAATAAAAACTACTGAAAACGAAGAAGTTAAAGAAGACAATCCCCAAAAGTTATTAGATGTTGATCATCATAAAACTCAAAATAAATTCCAGATAAAGTTAACAAGTTGGTCTCTAAATCACACTTTCAAATTCCTTCAACTACTGGACAATTATAAAGTTCTTGGTGAAGAATCTTTGGAAATTACTGAAACACAAAAAACAGCTTTGGAACTTATTGCCAAAGAAATGAATTTAAATTATAAAAGTATTGAAAAACGTTGGATAATTCTACAAAAATCGTATCAAGAAGAAATTGAAAAGATCAGAGAAAATCCCTTGTATGAACCCAAATATAAATGGTGGTCAGAAGCGGAAAAATTATTTAAACAATTGAAAGATAAAGATGAGCAAGCAGAGCTAAATATTTTGCAAAATCCACAAAATGTGCCCACAGAAGCTATATTTTTGCCAGAAACTCAAACCCCGGAGAGTTCAGATGATGAGGATTATGAAAGTAAATTTTTACAAAATCCTATACCTTCTGTGGCTCCTTTATCCAATATGAATGAAGCTATGGCCTCTTTATTCTATAGCAATAATGAAGATGATGAAGATATGTCACAAGAATCTAATACAAATTCCACATTTCCTAAAGATAATGACTCTTCCAGCTCTGCCAAATTCGTGTGGCAAGGTTTGGAAGATGATCTCTTGGAAGGCAAATGGTCTTTGAAACATTCTGTTAAATTCTTAAGACTTTATGGGGTACATCGTTGTTTATGGGACTTAAATGATCCAGACTATCGTTCTCGTCCTCTGCGAAATGCTGCCATAGAAGATATTGCCGCTTCAATGGGTCATGGGTTGACGGCTTCTTATGTGGCGAAGAAAATTAAAATATTTCGTATTACTTATATGCAACAAAGAAAACGTCTTCTGGAGGCCACCGAAAAGGGAGAAAAACCAGAAATTTTACTAAAATGGTTTCCATTGGCCGACAGTTTTTTAAGGCCTCACATAGGTTTACGATCCATTAAATCGGATGCCAAAGAAATGCCACAATTTGATTATCAATATGTTTATGCAAATTTGAATTTAATAGATCCTGCTTTACTAACCGATTTTCGTGGCAAAGGAACACAAAATGCCATAGAAATTGGTAATGATAGTGATGTAATGGATATGGAAGAGGAGGAGCTTGAGGCAGGGAAAGGAAGGTAAGAATGAAATAAAAGAAAAATTGTAAATAAATCGTTGTTTTATTAAATAAAGTAAATTGGTATGTTTTCAAATCAAGACTCAAGATATTTCAAAATTCCTTCAATCAAGTTTTTTCGAAAAAAAATTTCAAGTTTCAAGAATCAAGTTTTTTGTGGTGACATGTTCATGACTCACGATAATTCCAATTGAATAAGGTAAGTTGAAGATCTTCTTTTTAATTAGATTTAAGAAGTGAATTGAATGTTTGAAAAGATTTCAAATGAAATTTTGATATTCGAAAAATTAATTCGTAATTGATTTCGAGTTCACCATGAATTCATTTTTTATCTTAATTTTTTATAAAACAAAATTTAACGAAATAAATTTTAAATTTTCCCAAAAAAAAAATCAATTTTTCACAAAAGATCTCAAAATTCACTAAAAATTCAAGGAAGAGTACATGTTTGTACTCTTAACTAGAAAAGACCTAAACGACGTTTTACTTTCTCTGTCTGAAAGTGCGATTTGTCTAGGTGTCATCCAAGCATCCATGTCATGTCATCCTACCTCGTTATGATCACGGGTGAACCAATTATATTCACTGAAAATTAAAATTTTCACTGAAAATTAAAATTTTCACTGAAAATTAAAATTTTCATTTAAAATTAAAATTTTCACTAAAAATTGAAAATTTCACTAAAAATTGAAATTTTCACTAAAAATTGAAAATTTCACTAAAAATTGAAATTTTCACTAAAAATTGAAATTTTCACTAAAAATTGAAATTTTCACTAAAAATTGAAATTTTCACTAAAAATTGAAATTTTCACTAAAAATTGAAATTTTCACTAAAAATTGAAATTTTCACTAAAAATTGAAATTTTCACTAAAAATTGAAATTTTCACTAAAAATGGAAATTTTCACTAAAAATGGAAATTTTTCACTAAAAATTGCAATTTTCACTAAAAATTGAAATTTTTCACTATAACTTTAAATTTTCACTAAAAATGGAAATTTTTCATAAAAATTGAAATTTTTCACCAAAAATTGAAATTTTTCACTAAAAATTGAAATTTTTCACTAAAAATTGAAAATTTTCACTAAAAATGGAAAATCGTGTTTCTGGAAAAGTATTTAGGTCATTTATGTTTGTTATAATTAAAAGTGATTAATCATTTGTGACTCCCAAAATGTTTACGTGCCCTTTAGTATTTCTACAAGTTCCCCTTCCAAAACCGTTAACCACTAAATCATGGTCTTGTGTGTGACTCATAAATATTTTTTCTTATCTGTATTTAAGTTAAAATCAATTAAAAAAATCTTGTTTAAAAGGTCACATCATCACACTATTTTTATGTGAAAACCTATAAAATGTAAATAATGGGATTTTAACGTAAATAGATTAAATTATAATAATGAACAGGTAAAAAAAGAACTTAAATAAAATTGTATAACAAGTAGAAATGAAAAGGAAAGAAAAGAAATAAGGGAAAGAAATGCAAACACACAGCTGTTGCGTTTTGGGTCGGGTTTATTATAAGAATATAAATGAATTCGAGATTAGAAAAATAGAAGACTGTAAAGAAAGAAATGAAGTTATCTAGAGAAACGAATGAATTTCAAAGAAAAAGAAGTGTGAAAAACTTGCAAACGTAATTAGTTTCAATGATTACAAAACCTTTTCTTCTACATATTTTTTAATTCTCTTACGAATCAAAACACATATGAGTTTGTATTATTAAACTGGAGAAGGGGAGACCTTCACAAAAAGGTTAATAACATCATTTAAAGTTTAAGGCAAACAAAATTCTTTCACACTATTCTAGTTTATTTTTGTTTTTTTTTTTTATTTTTATTTTTTTTAATTAAAATTTTTTAAGCAAATTATTATTTTCTTGTTTTTATTTCAAACTCAAACTGCGTAACGTTTTCTATTTAAGTGTTATGTAAATTATTAAATAAGATCACTAAATATCAGTCAGTTTTTATATTTAAGATTTATTTAAAGTCTTTTTTCAAAGAGATCTTTTTATCCATATCTTTAAATCTTAGGAAATCATTACAAATTTATGCTTGTTTGCTTCAAAGATTGTTGAAAAGTTTATTTATTTGTTGGTTGGCTAAATGACCGCCAAAAGATTTTAATAATGATAAGTTTTATCTTGTCCATTATTTCATTTTATCTCTTTTTTTTTTTGCAAAGGCAACGTGGTTAATAAGAAGGCAATGAGTATAATAAACATCTAACACCGTTCAATGGAAAAAAAATAACAAAAGTTTGCTATTGAATGTATCGTTTTTTTTTTTTTTTACAGTGGGTTTATGTGGCAGCATTATTGCAAGCTTTAACCGGTTGTAACTTCTAACTTCTTTCAATAGAAAATACCAAATATGCATTTGTACTTTTAACACTGGTTTTATAGGTTAAATTATGTTATTTATCCGGTTTGAAGGACCTTAAAT
This sequence comes from Cochliomyia hominivorax, assembly GCA_004302925.2. NCBI lineage: Eukaryota > Metazoa > Arthropoda > Insecta > Diptera > Calliphoridae > Cochliomyia > Cochliomyia hominivorax. The sequence continues at coordinate 88,580,833 of PYHX02000158.1, read as the reverse complement.
TAAATATTCAATATAAAAAATTGATTCGGCTTCCTACGATTTTATCTTACTGTTCTCCTGAACATTTTTCTTTATTCACTGCTAAGTTCCTCTCGATTGCTGGGTTCTCCTAACTGCGCACAGTGTGTCCAAATCGATTTTTTGTAAATAATTCTGTTATATTTGAATCGTTAGAGATATTCAAGATATTCAAGTGAAGAATACTGAAGCAATAACCACACAAATACATGCATCCGTTGCAATGTTATTGTACTCTGAAATAGTTCCACCCTTTTTTTGTTCTGTGAAAATAATGACATTTTAACGGGAATGTAGGAAACTTTGCCCTTCCCTTTACACATTATAACTGGTTCAATCGAAAAAAAATATTCTAATTATTTCAACTACTAATTTGCGACAGTAAGTTCTTATTGGCATTTTTCATGGGATAATGACCACATACTGCTTATACTTTTAGCAGTTTTTCATGAATTTACCATCTAGTTATCTAACAGTCTAAAGAGGGAGACCACTTTTCAATTCACTAAGCATCTAACTAATAACCAGTGTTGCCAATTTGCAGGTTTTTCCCTTAAATCTGGCTATTTGGATGTGCCCATCGCGGAAATTTTTAACGATTTGTGAAGCTCCTTAGATGATAACAATACAACATTCTTGTCAGCAACATGTTGCATCATGGAACAGAAATACATCTGTAACTTTGGTTTGATTTTGATTGGATACATTCGAAATTTGATATACCGATAGCAGAGGAGTGTAATTTATAATCTTGAAAATGGAAACACAAATTTTGAATTTTGACAACCTCTATTGTGAACTTCTCCAAACCAATAAAATGGAATCTTCGCTAGTTGCGGATTTTAGCATTCTTTAGATGCTAAAACACGCTTGATTGACGATATTTATTAGAGAAAAATTGGCAACACTACAAGTTAACCAGCTGTCATCTCTAAAATCTCTTCAATAGATTCATTTTTGTGCACTCGTGATTGAACGCATTGCTTTTTAACACTTTACTACAAATTTTGTGGTCGTGACAGACGACTGCTTACGTATCAAAAATCTTCATTGACCCCTAAGAATGCATCTAGTGGCTATAAAGTGTTTGAATGCGTTTCAATATTCCCCAACGGAGCTAAGAAAAATGCATCGAAATTCGGATGCACATACATTTGCTAATTTCTAATTTATTCTTGTATTGAATGTCTCTGTTTATTTTTCGCTTCATTCCGAGATGTATTTCTCTTAAATTCTTTGAAACTTATCGTCACTTTCAAAGGATGGATTTTACACAAATAAACGGACAAAACCTAGAACGGATAGGACCAGGGGGAGTGGTCCCCTCTTTACAAAGAAAATATTGATTTTCGAATATCTAAAGAACTACAACAGCAAGAGCTCTCAAATTTAGTCCCAATAACTTCCTTAACGAACTGTTTTAGTGGACAAAACGTTAGACGGGTGGGACCAGAAAGGAGGGGCAAAGCAAATATTGATTATCGAATATCTAAAGAAACACGATCATTGGAAAAATATAGGACTTATAGGATCATGAGGCAGAGGTGCCCCCCCATACAAAGCAATTTGAAATTATTTATAATTTATTTAAATCGTATGGCAATACAACACCTGATCCTGACAATTTACTTTGGCAAAACGAAGTTTGTCGGGTCTGCTTATTTCAAATAAAAATCGTTATTCATTTCAGTTTATTTTTTTATTTTATTTCTTTTTTCCTTTTTTAATTGTAAATCTGCAAGTTCTGAGACACCAAATATATGCTTTAAATGCTGATACTTTGGGTGAAAATCCACCCTAAATTAGGCTTCTTATTATAAAATTTATCTAAAAAAATCTACTTGGACTCACTGTGTTGCGGATAAATTTTTGGTCTGAGAGCAATATATATTCGAAGGACCACAATAAACTCCTATAAAAGTATTTGAATTATTGAAATTATTCAGACGTTCTCTATCCATTTGGTAGGATTTAAAACAATTTGGAAATCCTAATTCCTCATTGTTTTTTTTATATTAATTGAATCAAATTAGATAAAAACTAATTTCATTTATCCGGTTTAAAGGACCATAAATTAATTTCCATGGAAGGATAAATGAAGTATCCAATAGTTCTTTCCTGGGGCAAACTCTTAGGTTGATAAAGCTGACACTGGGCTAACAATTTTTGTTCGAGTATGACTTGATTCGTTGCGGCATGGAAACCCAATTTTCATCTGTTTGAAGGACCAAAACTATAGACTTTCATTTCTTTTAAATTCTAAACAAAAACACATTTGTTTTTCGACAATTTTGTCTCTTCTAAGTTTCTTTCCTTCCACTGCTTCTTCATTCAGCTTTCCAATTGAAAAATACTCTCCAGTTCTTCATTTTTTCTAAAAAACAACAACAACAATAACAAATAATAGAATAAAAAACAAACAATTGTTACCATAAATTATCTTACACTCTTGATCTTTTAACTGAAATTTATACAACCTGAAGAAAAACAACAACAATAAGAATCACATTTTAACAAATCACAAATGAAATTTTTATCAAGAATTGTTTTTGTTTTTTTTGGTTTTGTTTATTAAAACAAAACCCAACAACACTGGTAGTGAGTACAAAGTATTTTAGAATTTTATAGCAGAAACAAATGACCCATAAGACAGAAAATTTGAATGGAAGAGACAGAACAATAATAAACGAAGTCTAAAATGATAACAAGTTGAAATTCTATTGTTTTAGACTTAAATTAAAATCTAATATTTTCTAAGAAAAATGTGAGAGATCAGAGATTAATTTTTAGTTTCCAGGTGCATAAGTTTAATAAGGAATAATTTTTGAATTTAGTTGCTGCACAAAAGAGGAGAATTATGAGGAACTCGAACTAAACTAAAACTAAATAAAAACTTAATTAGAATTGAACGTTAAGCAGAACTGAACAGGTGCTAAATTGAGTTGAACTAGAACTGAACAGTTCTGAAAAGAACTAGAACTGAAGTAAAAGTGAAATAGAACTGAACAAGAACTGAACTTGAGCTGAACTAGAACTGAACAGTTCTGAAAAGAACTAGAACTGAAGTAAAACTGAAATAGAACTGAACAGTTCTGAAATGAACTAGAACTGAAGTAAAACTGAAATAGAACTGAACTTGATCTGAACAGTTCTGAAAAGAACTAGAACTGAAGTAAAAGTGAAATAGAACTGAACAAGAACTGAACTTGAGCTGAACTAGAACTGAACAGTTCTGAAAAGAACTAGAACTGAAGTAAAACTGAAATAGAACTAAACAGTTCTGAAAAGGACTAGAACTGAAGTAAAACTGAAATAGAACTGAACTTGATCTGAACAGTTCTGAAAAGAACTAGAACTGAAGTAAAAGTGAACTAGAACTGAAATAGAACTGAACAAGAACTGAACTTGAACTGAACACTTCTGAAAAGAACTAGAACTGAACTAGAATTAAACTAGAACTGAACTTGAGCTGAACTAGAATTGAACTAGAATTAAACTAGAACTGAACTTGAACTGAACTAGAACTGAACAGTTCTGAAAAGAACTAAAACTGAACTAGAATTGAACTAGAACTGAACTTGAGCTGAACTAGAATTGAATTGGAATTGAACTAGAACTGAAGTAAAACTGAACTAGAACTGAACAGTTCTGTAAAGAACTAGAATTGAACTAGAACTGAACTTGAGCTGAACTAGAATTGAATTGGAATTGAACTAGAACTGAAGTAAAACTGAACTAGAACTGAACAGTTCTGTAAAGAACTAAAACTGAACTAGAATTGAACTAGAACTGAACTTGAGCTGAACTAGAATTGAATTGGAATTGAACTAGAACTGAAGTAAAACTTAACTAGAATTGAATTGGATTTGAACTAGAACTGAAGTAAAACTGAACTAGAATTAAATTGGATTTGAATTTGAACTGACAGTTCTGAAAAGAACTAAAACTGAACTAGAATTGAACCAGAATTGAACTAGAACTAAACTAGAACTCAACTTAAAACTAAACTCGAACTGAACTAGAATTGAGCTAGAACTGATGTAGAACCAAAGAAAAATTGGAAAGTATTTTCAAAAGAACTCCCTACAGCCTGGTTAACTCAGTTTTGACGGGAACACTGCATAGTGGATGACAAAACATATGAACTGGCAGTTTTTTCGCAACTTACTGGTCAAGAAATTTATGTTGCTAAAGTTAAGGACCCAAAAGCAGTCAATATTTCCTGGCAAAAGAAATCAATCGTTTGTTCCATAGATACCGAAATTTAGATCTGGGAATGTTTACAAAAAGGAAAAAGCTGCTCATAAAACTTCATAATTCGGCCTCACTTGACATCATGTCACTATGGTACGCAAGTCTTTGATTGGTACAAGAACAATAATGTGTTATTTGTAGCAAGAAATGTAAATCATTCAAAATGTCCGAAGCTAAGACCAGTAGTGAGATATTGGACTGTTCAAAATTTCATCACTAGTGATTAAAACTATAAAAATACTTGATTGTAGGTTAAGGTTAGAACTAAACAAGGACAAGATTAGACGGAAACAAGAACTCAATTAATGTGATTTAATTTTTTAACCATTTTTCCATTAATTTCCATTGGATTTAAAAAATTCTCCCCTTTAAAACTAATTTGTATATCTCCCAAACGATCACTAAATAACTCTCAATCAAATCTTGTTTTTTCCACAAAATGAATTATTTCATTATTTTAATGAAGTAATAGAATTTTAAAGTCTACAATTTTATTAAAACATAGAAAAAAATAACTAACAAATCGACACTCATTTCCGATATCTCTAACAAATGATCTTTTAATGTTGTTTAGCAACATGTTGCCAAGCAACATGTTTTTTTTTAAATTCCTTTGCTTGTTTAAAAACTCCTTGTCTGGAACACGTTTTTTTTTCTTGAGTGTTACAACTATGAAGTTTAATTTGTTGAAATTCTTGGGATTTTTTTAGCAAAAACTAAAATATTTAATGTTTTTTAATGTTATTTGTTGTTAGTTTTTGTGTCCGTCCTTCTGTCTGTCTTTGAGATGAGCTGAATGTTTTGTGTTTGGTTTATAAAATTTTATTTCATGTACTCGTAACTCAATTTGGGTCAAATGCTTTTTATGACTGGCATTTTTTTTTAGGTTAAGAATTATGTGTTTTAATAATTGTTGCAAAAAAAAAAAAAAACAACAACAACAACAACACAACAAATCTAAACTTAGTTAATTGTTTTTGTTGAATAGAAGAAATGCGTAAGAGATTTGTGAGAAAAGCAACCGGTTAGACGATGGCCATTGAGTCGTTAAATCTAATGGAAAATTTATTGCAAAGAAAAGATCATTTGTTAAGGAAAATATGAGTGATCGTCACTTCTTTGGCTACATTTTAAACATTTTTCTATTTCACATTTCGCAATACAACAAAATCGTTCTGTTGTGTAATTTATATTTTGCTCTCCACCAGACCTCATTTTATCTTTATTAAGACTCCAATTTTTTTTGAGTTATTTTCTCCTTCAGTCTGTTAACAAACCATTTTTATAACCAACTACCCACGTCTCTCGAATTTCCCACTTTTATCTTGTCTTCTCCTTTACAATTAATTTTGTCTTTTATTTCGTTTTTTTTTTCTTTTCTATCGAAAACTCTGCATAAAAATTAACTTAAGAGGACAAAACTGTTTTTAAAAAATTCAGTTTTAGTTTCTTCATGCGATCCAACATAAGATCATGCCAAAAAAAAAAGAAAACATGTTTCCTTAAAACAATTAACATGCAACACAACAAACATACGTTGTGTGTGCCATTCGTTAAAGTTTGGAGTAGAGTTTCGAAGAGTTAAACTAAAGTTTCTTTGAACGCGAATAACTTTTGTGATCATAAGACAACAAACAAACAAACAACAAAAAGCTAAAACCAACTTCCCTCTACAAACGATACCGGTTTGTTGTTGCAAACACACACACACACACATTTCATTCGCATACACGATATGTTGGATTCAGTGATAAATAATTGAAATGTTGTGGACACTGAGAATAAATTCTCTCGCGAACAGTCAAAAATTGAACTGTAACTGAATAAGAACTGAACTAAAATCTGAAACTAAAATCTAAACAAGAATGGAACTACAACTAAACTAGAATCTGAGCTGGAATCTGAAGTAAAAGAGAAGAAGAATCTGTACTGGAACTGAAGCGGAATCGGAATCGGAATTAGAACTGAACTAGAATTTAAATAGAAATGAATTTGAACTTGAAATGAAACAGAACTGAACTGATCTAGAACTGAACTAAAATCTAAATAAAACTGAATTTGAACTGAACTTGAACTAAACTAAATCTGAACTAGAACTGAACTACAACTGAACTAGAATTGAACTAGAACTGCACTAGAATTGAACTAGAACTGAATAAGAACTAGAATTGATTTAGAACTGAAGTACAGCTGAACTAAAACTGAACTAAAACTGAACTAGAACTGATTTAGAACTTAACTACAACTGAATTAAACCTGAATTTGAACTGAACTAAAACTGAACAAGAACTGAACTGAAACTGAACTAAAACTGAACAAGAACTGAACTAAAACTGAATTCGAACTGAACAAGAATTGATATAGAACTGAACTAAAACTGAACTAGAACTGATTTAGAACTTAACTACAATTGAATTAAACCTGAATTTGAACTGAACTAAAACTGAACTTGAGTTAAACGGGAACTAAACTTGAAAAACTTTTTCTTAAATTCATGAACTTTCAACTTCCTCTTAATTTAACTCAATTTTTTCTTTAAGTGTAACATATTTTCCTTCTCTTATGCTCTTTGCAACAAGATTTGTTTCCCCAACAATTGTGGACAAAAGACGTGTGGAAAAGACACAGACAGAAACATAAACGTATTAAAAATGTAAGAGTGTATGTGTGGAGTCATATTGAATCTTATTTTGTTTTTGTAGAACACGCTAAAAAGCTAAACAAATACACTGACATGCTCTCCGGGATAGAGTTGGGCCAAGTAGATGGCAAAAAAAAGTCGTTTGCAATTCAACTTTAAAACAAGATAGTTTTTTTTATTGTTGTTAAGATTATTAATAACTTGACTTTGTTTTTGTTTTAAAAATTCTACTCATATGTAAACCGAATGTCCGTCCAGCTGGCCGGTTTTTTTTGTTTTTGTTTATGAGTGAGTGTTTGGTTAATTGTAGTCATATAGAATGATATATATAAATGGGAATACCCTACAGAAGCTACACAAAGTTCACAAGTATTTTTGAAACTTTATGATTAACATTTTTTAGGAGTCTTTTAATATTTTTAATAGTCACTTTGCTCCAACAGTTAGTCCACCTCCATTTAAAATCTACACACTTTTGGACACCTTTTTAGTGCTCTTCAATTTTTTTCCTTAGTTCCGACCAATTTGGATGTCTTTGTACCACTCAAAGACTTGTTTCGTCATGTAAATTTCGGTATTTATAGAGCCCGTTGTAAGTAATGACTGGCTTTCTTGTGGCAACTATATTTTGCCTGTCATACCAAGAACTTTTCGGGGAATTTTGAGTGCATTTGAATCCTTTCTTTTCATCAACATTCCCTTGTACATCAGCAACATAAAATTGTTGACCAAGAAGTTGCGAAAAATCTACCAGGACATACATTTCGTCATTGGCCGAATTTCGGGTCATTCTGGTACGAAGGACCGACTGTCGCAGGAATGGCTTCAAGTTACCGTATGAATGTCGTGCTAGGAGGCCGCCCACCGCCCATTGCAGACAATGAACAGAATTTACCGCGATCAACAAGAGTAATTCTGGCACAATTGAGATCGGGATGGAGCAATAGACTCAATGCCTTCTGGTCACGTATTGACCGTACCATCCCAAACCTATGTCCTGCATGCGGTCAAGGATCACATGATACACGACATCTATTCTACTGCCAGTCCAATCCAACCTCACTTTGTCCTGAAGATCTTTGGACACAATCAGTCGAGGTTGCCAGATTCCTAGATCAAAATTGATTGATAAATGTACTATTTATTTCCAGCCGTTACAACAACAACAACTTCAAGGGGTATTTAGTATTTAAAAAAAATATAGACCGATATCTGGGGCAACCTCTTGGTTCAAGCGAAGAAATTTTGTAAAATTTCCAATTATAAATTTATAAAAAAAAATTAAATTCGAAAAATTCTCAAAATCGGTTTTGTAGAAAAAAAGTTAAGAAAATCGTTTGTATATTGTACCCGGTTCACTTTGCTGCACAAAAATTCTCCTCAGCCTTAGATCTCAGACGAAATTTCACAAGTCATGACGTATATTAAAAATGTTATGATTCTATCCGTCCTTTATTCTGTCCAGTAAAACAGTTATTTGAAAAATTTATTGGGACCAAATTTGAATTTGATTTCTTTAAATATTCGATTATCAATATTTTCTTTGTATGGAGGCTAACTCTATCTCTGATCCTAAACGCCCTTTATTCTGTCTGATAAAACAGTTCCTTGATAAAGCGGTTGACACTAAATTTGCCTCTTATGAGGGCTACCTCTTCCCCTGTCCCATATGTCTTATATTTTGCCTCGTAAAAAAGTTCCTTGAAAAGATTATTGAAACCAAATTTGAATAGTTATTCAATGAACAATATTTTTTTTGTATGGGGGTTACCTCTCCCCCAGATCCTACCCGTTCTACATTTTGTCCAGTAAAACAGTTTCTTGAAGAAGTGATTGAAACCGATTTTTTTTATTTCTTTAGATATTCGATAATCAATGATTTCTTTGTATGGGGATACCTCTTCCCCTGGTCCTATCGAAATTTTTTATAGCCTATGTTACACGGTTTCATTTTTATTTTTATATATTTGTCATACGCATTTGTGGTGGAGGGTATTTGAAGATTCGGCACATTGTTTTATTTTACTTTAGCAGTTGGAGTATGATTCTGAAATGTGTGAACGCTTTACTACTCAGTTCCTACTGCAAAATTTACGGTTTATGTAAAAGCTAAAATGAAAGAAAGAAAGACTTGGAAAAACTTGTCTTTATTTCAGTAGTTTTTTTTATAAAAAGCCGGCTTCTTGCTTTTTCCATTAACTCTTATTTTTTCCTTCTTTTTTTATTAATTTTGTTTTATTTTTTTGCAAAAACAGAATTAAAAAAAGCACAATGACACAAGAAAATTCTATGGTTCTTCAACATGAAGTCTATATATAACCTGTATTTCTTTCGATGTATATTTTTATATTTCCAAAGGTGGTTGGTTGTTGGTTTTGTTGTTGTTATTTGCTATGAATTGCTAAGTACTCTTATGTATTTTTATTTTTTTGCAATATTTTTATTATTTGTTCTAAATATTTTTAAGCGAATACAACTTCTCTTATATGCATTTGTTTGTATATGTTGGAAATAATTATTAATTTTTTATTATTTTCTGGTTTACTGAATGTTTTTCATACCGAACGCCACTAATGCCAACACAAAAAAATTGTGTTCAAGGTAAATGGCAACATGATTTAGAAATAAATTGGAACATTTAGTTTAAATATAATTGTTTACGTAGTTATGAACAAATTATTTCAATACTTTAATATTTTTCTCATGATATTTAAAACCTAAACTTGCACCATTAATCTTTGTCTCATTGAAAAAAAAATCATTTGTCGTAGATACTTGAATTTAGATATCTAAAATCTTTACTCTATTTTCCTACTTTTTTCATAAATGATTCATTTCGCTCTTAAAAAGGGGAATTTATAGTAAAAAAATCAAATTTAGGTAGAAAAAACTTAATTTGCGGTGAAAAAATATATTAGTGGTGAGAAATTATTTTAGAGGGAAAAAATTATATTAGTGGTAAAAATCTATATTTGTGGTGAAAATATTATAAGTGGTGAAAAATTATATTAGAGGTGAAAATCTACATTTGTGGTGAAAATTTATATTAGTGGTGAAAAATAATAGTAGTGGTGAAAATTGTATTAGTGGTAAAAAATTATAATAAAGGTGAAAATTTATAATAGTGGTGAAAAATATATTAGTGGAAAAATTATTGTTTAATTTTTTAAAAGAAAATTTAAAATTTTAATTTTAAGTAAAAATTTTAATTTATAGTGATAATTTCAATTTCTAGTGAAAATTTCGAATTTTTTATAAAGATTTCAAATTTTTTGTGAAAATTTCAATTTTTTGTGAAAATTTCAATTTTTAGTGAAAATTTCAATTTTTAGTGAGAATTTCAATTTTTAGTGAAAATTTCAATTTTTAGTGAAAATTTCAATTTTTAGTGAAAGTTTGGAATTTTTAGTGAAAATTTCAATTTTTTGTGAAAATTTCAAATTTTAGTGAAAATTGAAATTTTTAGTGAAAATTTCAATTTTTTGTAAAAATTGAAATTTTTAGTGAAGATTGAAATTTTTAGTGAAAATTGAAATTTTTAGTGAAAATTTCAATTTTTAGTGAAAATTTCAATTTTTAGTGAAAATTTCAATTTTTAGTGAAAATTTCGAATTTTTAGTGAAAATTTCGAATTTTTAGTGAAAATTTCGAATTTTTAGTGAAAATTTCGAATTTTTAGTGAAAATTTCGAATTTTTAGTGAAAATTTCGAATTTTTAGTGAAAATTTCGAATTTTTAGTGAAAATTTCGAATTTTTAGTGAAAATTTCGAATTTTTAGTGAAAATTTCGAATTTTTAGTGAAAATTTCGAATTTTTAGTGAAAATTTCGAATTTTTAGTGAAAATTTCGAATTTTTAGTGAAAATTTCGAATTTTTAGTGAAAATTTCGAATTTTTAGTGAAAATTTCGAATTTTTAGTGAAAATTTCGAATTTTTAGTGAAAATTTCGAATTTTAGTGAAAATTTCGAATTTTAGTGAAAATTTCGAATTTTTAGTGAAAATTTCGAATTTTTAGTGAAAATTTCGAATTTTTAGTGAAAATTTCGAATTTTTAGTGAAAATTTCGAATTTTTAGTGAAAATTTCGAATTTTTAGTGAAAATTTCGAATTTTTAGTGAAAATTTCGAATTTTTAGTGAAAATTTCGAATTTTTAGTGAAAATTTCGAATTTATAGTGAAAATTTCGAATTTTTAGTGAAAATTTCGAATTTTTAGTGAAAATTTCGAATTTATAGTGAAAATTTCGAATTTTTAGTGAAAATTTCGAATTTTTAGTGAAAATTTCGAATTTTTAGTGAAAATTTCGAATTTTTAGTGAAAATTTCGAATTTTTAGTGAAAATTTCAATTTCTAGTGAAAATTTCAATTTTTAGTGAAAATTTCGAATTTTTAGTGAAAATTTCAATTTTTAGTGAAAATTTCAATTTTTAGTGAAAATTTCGAATTTTTAGTGAAAATTTCAATTTCTAGTGAAAATTTCAATTTCTAGTGAAAATTTCGAATTTTTAGTGAAAATTTCAATTTTTAGTGAAAATTTCAAATTTTAGTGAAAATTTCAATTTTTAGTGAAAAATTTCAATTTTTAGTGAAAATTTCAATTTTTAGTGAAAATTTCAATTTTTAGTGAAACTTAAAAAGTGGGCGGACAAAACTTCGATTCAGCTTTTCTGAGGATCGTGAAAAATTTCTTACAAAATTGTACTCCATAATTCATGTATGAGTCATCTGTTAGGTTAGAGAGAGAAACAGACCAGACGTCTCACAATTTTCTTTTATCATATCACATTTCCAAGTTTCGCGATTCTGTTACGGTCATAAGATCTGTTGTGAACAAAAAGGATTTTTTTTAGAATTATCCTTTTTTATTTTTCGTAGGATTAGGGTGGATGGGATGGACACTCTTCTGTCAATTCAAGGATTTGTATTATCTATTCCAGGAACTAACTGTCACCTGAAGTTCTAGAAAGATTCAGGAAAACTTATCTTGATTTTATTAAAGAGAGAGAGAGAGGAACAGTTAAGTCTTTATGACAGCTGACTTAAGTTTTCTTTTTGACAGATTTGTTTGCTTTGACATTTCATTGACACTTCGGAATTTCTCTCATTTAATATTTACAGTTCATTTTATTTGTTTTTATTTTTTCTGATTTCTATTCCCAATTGAACCGTTAACTTTGCAGCTGACATTTTAGAGTATTCAAAATTGACATTTAACTTACACATACAACTTCACGCTTAACATGTTTAAAATTAATACGTGATTTACATTAAGTATTTTCGTTGGGTCTCTTTGATTTTGTTTTTAGTTTTTAAGAGTTTTTTTGGGGTGAAAATGACATTAAAATGTCAGACATATTAAAGTCATAAATTTGGAAAAATGTCTAAAATCGGGTTAAGTTCATAAATTCTTTAAGCAGAACCCACTTTAATTTCTTTCTTTAAATTCTTTATGCATAAATGAATCGGGACGATAATGTTGTAGAGCTTCTTTAAACCAAAAAAGATAATGAAATTTTATTAAGATCTTCTTCAAAACCAACTCCTCTACTCGCTGCATAAGTCAGTCAGACCCCTGAAAAAATTATTCCCCACATAAGTAAGAATGTTATATTCGGCCGTAACGAATTCTAATTACCCTCCACCACTAACAACATTTAAACATTTTTGTGAGTTTAGAAAAGACTTCCCATAAAAACTAAGGAGGATCATAAAACTGGTCCATGTTTTCAATGAAATCGGTCCAAATTTTAAGAACCTTTAAAAACTTTAACCCTATTCCGGGGGAGTAATAGTTGAACATAAGTCTTTTTTATTAATTTCAATAAACTTTGTTCAAAATAATTTTCCAGCAAGGGACCTTAAATGGAACTCAAAGAAAAATCTGGACCGATATTCATAAGATTCATTAATGAGCCATATATATTTCTAATAATATTTAATTGTTTCGTTTTACAACAAAAATTTATTCACAGGAAAGAATCTTATATTGAAACTATATATTCCAAAATATGGACCGATAACTCATAATTAATTAGATTTATTACAACATCAAAATAAAAATATGTGGCAAATTTCCCAAAAAAAATATCTTTAATACTTGCGGTCTATATGACAAACTGATTTTGGATTGTATCAAAATTTTGGATATATTAACCTGTAACCTACTTTCTATTGATCCGAATTCCATGTTCTTTTTGTTGTATGATGATGAAGTACATACAGCCAATATTGTCTTGATGAAAAGTTAAGAAAAGTTCTTCTTCAGAATTTTGGCATTGTCTCAGATAACGGTCCATAACTTTCTCAGTAATGGCCCTTTAGAACCTGTTATTTAAGTGGCAAACAGCTTAGGACAACAACAAATAATGTGGCCAGATTTTTAAGAATTTGAACAATTTTTCTTGACAGCAACAGACAGAAGGTCATTTGCTCAGTTGAATTAGTTTTTGATTTGATCCAAAAATGGAGTCTTAGATGATTCCTTCTTAGTGTTACACACAGAATGACAGAGTTAACATATCAGCACTTGTGTTGGTGGAGGGTATAAAAATAATGACAAACGTCTGTTGCATTAACAATAAGTATTTTGGTGCTAAAAAAGAAGAAGCGTAACAGTCAACAGCCAGTTTTTAAAGCGCTTTTTTTCCCTCATCTTCTTTACTTTTTGTTGGTTTATTTGAAAGCCTGACTTGTTAAGAAGCAGTTGAAAGAAAAAAGAAAACAATAACAATAAAGAAGCGCTTGCATGATAACAAAAACAACAACAACTACAACTACAAAAAAAGAGAATCGAAGAATTTTTGTTAACCAGTTTCTGTTTTTTTTTTCTGAAATTCAGTTAAGACAACGAAAAAAAAAATTACTTCTTGAGTTTTTGTTGGTTTGTTTATGTTGCGCTTGTTGGAGAGTTTGTGGTGGCTCAGAGAGAGTGCGAGAGTGAGAGAGGTGTAAATAATTGAGTGTTAATAATATGTTTATAAAAGAGAGAGAGAGAGTAAAGAAAGAGTGTTGTTATTTCATTACATTGATAACTAAGTGATGCCAATTATGTTGATTAAAAAAATAAGAAAAAGATGTTCTTGAAGCTGATTTGGAACCTTAATAAGATCAGTCAGATTTGCAACAAAATTAAAATCGGATTAAAGTATGATTAAGTTAAATTTAATTAAAATTCATAGCATAACTTTAACTGGATATTTAATAAGCATAAACCAGAATACAAACGATTTTAAAGGAACAGTAAGTACAGACGGGAAATCCGCATGCCCCAGTTTCTTTCAATCTTCATATATTAATTGCAAAATCTCTAAAAGTGTTGTGGACTATAAGATGGAACCAAAAGGAAGAAAACTCCAGCTGTGTTTAATCAATAAAATTCCTATTGAACTGCTTTATTAAGAAAATCGTAAGGGTGATAGGGCAGGGAGGGAAAAGACAAAGCTTCATTGTTGTTTAATCTATAAATCAGATTTCAATTCAAAAACCAGCATAGCTGGGGAAGGGTTTTATGTGTTTGTGCAAATGTTTGTAATGAGCCACCATCACTATTAAGTATAACGTACATCTCAGAATCACCTCATGAGTCGATTTAAGCATGTCAGCTTGTTCGCAAAGTACAGGTCGCAGTTTTGAAGGTATCTTAATGAGATGTGACACGTACTATTGTTTCTGTCCAAGGACGATGTCCATTGAAATTGGTTATGATCGCTCCATTATTTCATATAGGTCCCATATAAATGCCCTACCGGATTGGAGTTTTTAGCTCATAAAATTCCTAAATATAAAACCAAATTGTAACCAAATTTTGCAAAACTACGTCTTATTATATTCTAAAATGATGTGCCAAATAATACGAGGATCGTTTCATTATTTCATATAGGTCCCATGCAAATGCCCTCCCGGATTGGAGTTTTTAGCCCATAAAATTCCTAAATTTAAAACCAAATTTTTTCAAACTAAGTCTTATTATATGCTAAATCGATGTGCCAAGTAATACGAGGATCGATCCATTATATCTTTTAGGTCCCATACAACCAACCCATCCATATATCACTTTGAAACTCATAAATCACACATATACGTGGCTGTACTGTATAATATTTAGTCAAATAAGAGATAAATATAAGCCATGACAGTTGTGCGAACTTAAACGAGGGTCGTTATATAATTTTTTCTAATTCCCATATACAAAAAAATTCTTTTAAAACTTATAAATTTCACTAAAATGTTAACATCATAATAAATATATTGCAGACATAAGCATAATAAGGAAAGCAAATTATACGAGGGTCGTTCATAAATTTTTCGTGGCAGACATTTACCATCAACAATATGGTGTTGGGTATTAAAATGTCGGGCTTAACATTTTACTTGTTTCAGATAAAAATTCGGAGATAATTAAAATATAAATAAATTAAATCTTAATTTAATCTACGTTTAAGAAAGTGATAAACCAAGTTTAAATGGACTCAAATGAAATTTTCGCTACTCAGAAACACATAAAAAAATATATTTATTTTTATTTTCAATTTAATTCTTTTCCTTTCTTGACAAATTTGACAATTGATAACCATAGTTTAACTGGAGAATTTTCTTCAGTTAAACCTGGTTTTATAATCAGATCAATCTACTTTTGAGAAACTCAATTTAAGGCTTAATAATCTGGTCGATTTACTAAAAACTTGTTATTAATGGTTATTTTCATATGAAGTCCTCAATCTAATTTCAGGACTTCCACCAGTGAAGTGGTCTCAGTTGTTAATCGCTTATATTTAAGTAGGGAATCGAATATTTATATATATTAAGGTAGGGAATCGAATATGTAAAACCCATTATAGGTCCATGAGTTCTTCTTGCAATGGATATATAAAGGTTAACTTTAATCCTGTAACTGTATTCCATTAGATATTGAAAAATCGTTCGTTTCTATCCTCTTCAATCGTTGTATATGTATTCTCGGATATAACCCTTGTTGACTCCTATTTCACTTTACGTTTGTTTATGTATTGAACATTTCCTTGATGGTATTCGTTTACATTTCGATAACTTTTTAAAAGCCTGAAAACGATCGCAATAATTAGGGCTTAACAACATGTCAAACAAATGCTGCAAAAATTGGCTCTATCCCAAGTTAATCAACTTGACCACCCACATTTTTTACCCGGCTAAAGAACCTTTTCTTTTTTGCCACTAGTTTTTCCTATTTGGAAGATGAAATTTGTATAATCGAATGATAATTTTCATTTACAAAAACCCTAATCGCTTGTCTTCTTATTACCCTTCTACACCCTAAAGTCTAAAGATCAATATGCTGCTCTCCATGCTATCAATTCTAACCAGTTACATTCACATTTTAAGTATGATTTTCCATATATATAGAAGATCACATTATGAACAAATTTTCCATACACAAATGATCTTTCGATTTGATGATCGAAATATGATTAAAATTTTAATTAAAATTAATTTTTGATCATCAATTTAATTCGAATAAAAGGAGAATAAGAAGAAAATCAATTAGCGATCGTTGCTCTCTATTGTTTCCTTTTGACACCCTAAAGATCTCTTGCTATAATCCCGATTTCAATGTAAATAATCTTCAATTTGATGATCAAACTTTGATTAAATTGTTAATTAAAATGAATCTTTGATTTTAAGAAAATTTCTTCACAAAAATCTCGCAAATTTAATAATGTTTTAATTATGAATTATTCGATTCTCTATTTATGCTCCGGTAGCCTTAAGGTATCCCGCTATAAGCAGAACAAAAAAAATTCCCAAATCATTTGATATTTCCTTAAGAAATTCCTATCAATTCCAACTCAATACCTGAACTTAATCATAAATATCGCTTCAATTCTCAAAACTAGCAGACCCGGCAAAGTTTGTTTTGCCAAAGAAAATATTGGATCTTGGTGGCCCTAAGCAAACATGCGTTTTAAATAGATTATTAGTAATTTAAATTTGCTTTGTTTCGTTGGGGGGGGGGGTACCTCTCCCCCTGGTCTTATCCGTTCTACGTTTTGTCTGCTTAAACAGATTCTTGTGAATGTGTTTGAGGGCAAATTTGAGAAATTCAGTATTTACTAGTCTTATCCGTCCTATGTACAGTAATTGGGACGAAATTTGAGAACTCTCAATATTATAGTTTTTCAGATATTCGATACTCTTTGCTTTGTATAGGGGATACCTCTCCCCCAGGTCCTATCGGAATTTTTTTAGAGCCTATGATTGGGGTATGGTTGGGCTCATTCTGTGAAAATTTCAACAAAATTGGCCCAGCTGTTTTGGAGTCTATACGTTACCTACATATATAGACATCCTATTTTATATATGGATATAGATCAGTTCAGGATTTAAATATACTCTGCGATTACAGTTTTTGTTAGTAAAAACGATCGTAAAGTTTTCAAAACAAACTTATCGTAACTGAATTAAAGTGAACTTTATTTAATAAATCTAAAATAAAATGTTGACAACACTGTTTTATTGTTTGCAAGAGCTCATAAGCTTCTTATGAGTTCTTTTGATTTCACTTCAAACATGTTGCAAGGTTTGATCATTTGTTGAATCATGATTTGAATTCTGAAAATGAGAAAACCTCTGTTGGGTTTTGCATTTGATTTCTTTTGAAACTCAAAACAGGTAATAAACTATTAATGGATTTAGTTACTTTTTAACGCTTTAAGATGAAAGGTGCAAATAGTAAATAAGACGTAATTTTAACGGCGGTTTAAGACCAACAAATGTTTTTTTTTCTGTAATACACGGTTTATTATTATAAGAAAGTAACAACAACAAGAAAAATTTTAATAAAAGAATAAGAAAATGTAAAAGAATTACAATAAGAAAAATAATGAAAGAAGTTTAAAAATAAAAGAAATCAAATCAAATAGAAAAGAAGAAACTGAAATAAAAGGAATGTGATCAAAATTAAAGGAAAAATTGAAAATTAATAAATAAAAATAAAGAAAAGTTTTAAAAAAAAATAAATTGTCTTTTTCAAAAAAAAAAAAAAAAAAAAAAAAAAATTATAGTTTATTAAAATAAAAAATATTGAAATTGAAAATATTGAAAAGATTTCAAAAAATTATCTGAAAGATTAAATATCTTTAAGATCTAAAAGAAAAAAATCTCTTAAAAATTCCCCCTCAAAAAAAGAAGAAAAAAACGGTGCTTTTTTTCATTTAGAGCAATTTAAACTTAGTGTAATTTTATTGAAACAGTGTTGCTCATTTAGCGGTTTTTTTTAATCTTAAATTCCTCTTAACAAAACGCGCTTTATTTCAAATTAACATCAAACATATTCTACTTTATGAATTCCCTTATTTTCACCTAAAATCTACTTTAATTAAGGATTTATTAAAATAAAGGAATTTATTTTATGTGGATTAAATTGGAAACGAAAAAAAAAGAAAAGAACAACAACAACATTTAAACCAAACCCAACATCATCTCAACATACACCACATCTTTAATTCACCATTTCAACTTTAAAAATCTTCAGGTTTGGTTTAATATTCAGCATTTTTTTATCTTTGATACAACAACAAAAAAAGCGCTCCAATTAATACAACAGTGAAAGGATATTTTTTACATTATACACAATTGGATAATGTTTAAATAAGTAAGTTTTTTGTCTTTCTTTCAGACTTTGTTATTATTTTTTTAATTGAGCTTTAAATTTCAAATTAAAAAAAAAAAAACAGAAACTAATTTTAGAAAGTATTAAAATATGATTAATCGTTAATGATTTTTTAAATCATAAAAGTGTTAAGACTTTATTTATTGCTGAAGATCGTTTCTTTATTCAACTATAAGGTGATTATTTGACTTCATTTTCATTATAGTTTCAATATCATTCTATGACAAAACGATCCTCGATGACTAAGATAAAATATTGAGACAGTTTAATCATTATTTAATAGTGAAGATCACTTTATTATAAAGCAATAAGAGTTTTATTTGGTCCCAATTTCATTTTAGCTTCAATATCGTTTTATTCAAAAGCGATCCTCGTTGGTTAAAGTAACAGATAAAGAGTTAAATCATTATTTAATACTAAAGATCGCTTTTTTATAAATCGTAAAGATCTTTATTTGACTAAAATTTCATTTTAGCTTCAATATCATTTTATTCAAAAGCGATCCTCGATGCTTTAATTAAAATAGACAGATTAAAATCACTATTTAATACTGAAGATCGCTTTATAATAAAACAATACGATCTTTATTTGCTTCCAATTTCATTATAGTTTCAATATCGCTCTATTATAAAACGATCCTCGATGTTTGAAGTTAAATAGACAAATTAAAATTATTTTTTAGTACCCAAGATCGCTTTGTTGTAAAACGTTGAGATCTTTAGTTGACCATAATTTTATTATAGTTTCAGTATCTTTCTATTAAAGAACGATCCTCGATGATTTAAGTGAAATACACAGAGTTAAATCATTATTTAAAGCTAAAAATCGTTTTTTTTTTTTTTTTTTTTTTGAAGCAATTGGATGATCCTCAACTATACAGAGTTGAAACATTTAACACTAAAGTCGATTTTCTATAAAATAAAACGATCTTTATTTGGTCCATGAAAATTGAATATTGAAATAAAATAGATCGAGTTAATATCATTTTTAATACTGAAGATCCCTCTTTTCTAAAACAATTACAACTTTATTAGACTCTAGTTGCATTAATGTTTCAAAATCGTTCTATTAGAAAGCGATCCCCGATGAAATTTACAGAGTTTAATCAGTATTTACTACTGAAGATCACTTTATTATTAAACATTGATCATTTTATTTGGTTCCCATTTCATTGTAATTTCAAAATCATGTTATTTGAATGCGATATTCGATGATTTAAAAAAATGTTTTGGAATTAAATAAAGTTTTCTATATAAAAACCATTTCCAGTTGATCGCCAAGATCATAATAAGTGAAAAATTTGATTGTATGTAAATCTTGGGGTCTTCAAAATGTAAAATAAATTTTAATTTGTTTTAAAGTACAAATGATCCTCAATAAAAACTAATTTTCTTAATGAAACGATCACAGTTTGTTTATATTTTTAGTATAAAATTTACCGTTATGTTAGTGATCTTAATTAAGAAATGATTAAGTAATTAATTTGGGTATAAAAACGATCTTCAATTCTCAAAAGAACTGTTTGAAATATAAAGTGATCCTCGATACAAGATTGTTGTAAATAATGTCATTAAAAGATCTTCGTTTAAGTGATCGCAGTTAGGGAAACGATTTGTGATAAAGTTTTTTTTTTTTTTTTTTTTTTTTTTTTTTTAATTTAATTTGTTTCCTTTTTTTCTACTAAAACGTTTCACAATTCAAGCAAAAGTTTCCGTATTTTAAAGAGATTTTTAGTTTTTAAAATGATCTTTGATTTGTGGATCCATGTGAATTTTTTTTAAATTACAAAATCCAAAATTATGTCTATAAAACAATCGAGCCAAAAGTCATGCGTTCATATCTTTTAAACCTTTCAAACTCAGATCCAATTTTAATAGTTTTAACCGCTTGCGATGAAAATTTTGGAACCGTTTTCGCAAAACCCTTTCATCGTGTTTTTTATAAAGCTTTCTGTCACTTTAATCGAACAGGTTGTCCATCTCCATTTAAAATCTAACAAACTTTTGGACACCATTTTTGTGCTCGTCACTAGCTTTATGACTAGGCCGTTCAAAGGCTTATTTACCATAGTAACAGGATGCCAAGTCAGGTCAAATGTAAGTGGAATGGCAGCAGCCTTTTTTTGTAAACAATCCTTGTTGTAAATTTCGGTATTTTCAAAGCCCGTTATAACAAATATTTGGCTTCTTTTGCCTCTAACTGCATATTGCTTGACACATGAAGAACTTTTTGGGAAATTTTTGAATGCTTTTGGGTCCTTAACTTTTGTGCAGCATTCGCTCGAGCATCAGCAACATTCAATTTTTTGATCAGTCAGTTTAAAAGAAAATCTGCCACAAAATATACTTTTCGAGATTCATTATGCATGACTTTCATTTCCATGATCTATTTAGGGTTTCTAAATTTTTAGCTGCGTTGTTGTTTGAAACCTGCTCTGAGCTAACCGGTCTGCTTTCCTAACGGAGGTGTTGGAAGCTGTTTTGAAAATGATTTCTATTGGAAACCTCATGTGGACCATTATTTCTATCTCAAAACAGGTTTTCTAACAACGGACAAGTTCTAACGGAACTATTCTGGCGTCAAACAGTTTTTTTGTATAACAAAACTTCCATACCTGAATTTCCCCTTTCAAATAACCATTAACAACCCTGTGCTTATGCAATATAAACATCCTTATGCAGCTGTTTTGTGTTTAAAGTGTCAAGTTGTCAATGTAAACTTAACAAACATTTGCATTTAACACGTGGGTTGTGCAGAAAAAAAACACATTAAAATAAAGTTGAGTTAAAGGAAAATGTTTATTAAACATTTTTTGAATTTATTTCCTTTAAACGAAAATTTATTATTTCAAATTTATTTTCTTCTCTTTTTAACTTTCTAATTTCAATTTTAAAGTTTTGGGCTTTAAAAAAATACCTTTTACTGATTTAGTTTTCCTTGGAGAAAAACTTAAAATAAGAAAAAAAAAGACTTGAAATTAATTACCAGCATTTAGAGAAAAAAGGCAGCAGCAGTGAAGCATATAATATTATAAATATCAACAATAAATGTTATTTTCTTGAACAGACGTTATAAATTTTGTTACATATATATCTCTCTCTCTTTCTCTCTATATATTTTTTATAATTTTCTATTTTCTTTATTTTGTTTAACGCCTCATCAATCACATTTTATTGAATTCTCTTATTTCTTTAGTTCTATGAAATAAAATTTATCAATTGTTTTGTAAAGGTTTTGAAGATTTGTCTGGAAATATGTTCGTCATAGTCAAAATTAGAGACTTATAACTTTCATTTGTTGAAGGTTTTTTTTAAGAATTTCTTTGTTTACTTTTATAATTATTATTTTTACTTTTATTCTGTTTAGAAATAATGATATTATTTCTTTTTGTTTTCTTTCTATTAAAAAAATATCTAGAAATTAATAATATTTGACCTCATTTCCAATTTCCTCAAGATTAGTTTCATTCTTTTTTTATAATAATAAATTTCACCTCATTTATTGTTTTTATATTTAATATTTTTTGTTTATTTTTTGTGGACCCTAAAAGATTTTGTTTTGATTTTAAAATTAAATCGATTAAATCGACACTTTTTAAACCGGAAATTGTTATTAAAATACAGGAGTAAAATACTGGAGAAACTAAATTGATACGATACATTTTCAGGGAAAAAAACATAAGAATTTCTTTGTTTACTTTTATAATTATTATTTTTACTTTTATTCTGTTTAGAAATAATGATATTATTTCTTTTTGTTTTCTTTCTATTAAAAAAATATCTAGAAATTAATAATATTTGACCTCATTTCCAATTTCCTCAAGATTAGTTTCATTCTTTTTTTTATAATAATAAATTTCACCTCATTTATTGTTTTTTATATTTAATATTTTTTGTTTATTTTTTGTGGACCCTAAAAGATTTTGTTTTGATTTTAAAATTAAATCGATTAAAACGACACTTTTGAAACCGGAAATTCTTTTTAAAATACTGGAGTAAAATACTGGAGAAACTAAATTAATACGATACATTTTCAGGGAAAAAAAACGTAAACAAATTTATTTTGTTAATTTTGCTCTGATAACTTGACGTTAAAGTTTATGTGCAAACATGTCAGATCAATTTGCGGGCAAATAAAACACAGAGTTGTTAAGACGTCAAATAAAGAGATAAAAAGTTAATAAATTAATTTTTTTTATTCTATTTTTATAGTTTTTAATCACTAGAAATTTTGAACCTTTTTCGGTAACTCTTCTACTATCGAAAGACTTAGTCCATCTCCATTTGAAATCTGCCACAGTTTTGTATACCATTTTCATACCCTTCAATTCTCTTTTAACAAGAGTCCCAATATCTCCAGACAATTTGAAGGATTTGCTTGTTCTTGTAGCACTCAAGGGCTTGTTTATCATGGTGTTAGGATGCCAAATTAGGCCAAAAGCAAAAGGACACATTATGAAGTCTTATGAATGGAAAAGCATCTTCTTTTTACTAATGGATCAGAAATATTTTTTAGATTTTTCATTTGCAGACATTAATCCGATTAGACCATTAGTTTGCGAGATATGGGCGAAAAATTATTCTGACGCGCTCCTGGGGCAGCTGCAGATCTAGTTGTCGCGCAGAAAAATTACATTTTTTTTTTTTTTCGAATTTTGTTTTTTCTAAATTTTCAAATCGTTTCATAAATAGCGGAGTTATTAACAATTCTTTATTTTCCTTGTGGTTGTTGTTGTTATTGAAACAACAACAACGTAGGGCAAATGAATGTTTTCGAGTTTTTCAGGGTTCAATTCAAGCTAGAGACATAATTTTAGAAGAATTAGGAGAATTTTTGAGTTGAAAGCTCAAAGAATATGCTTGGCAACATGTTGCCAAGCATATTCTTTATGTTCATTTAATATTTTCATTAAGATTTTAAATTTAGCTTTAAAATTTCAGTTTAAAACAATTGTTGATTGGTGTGATAAGTAAACAAAAGTGAAAAAAATACGGCAAGATGTATCTAAACTTATAAATGAATTCAGCAACATGTTGCTTAATATTAAAAATATGAAAATAAATTTTCTTTTAATTTAAGCTGAAAATTGATGCAGTATTATTTACTTTCATTTAAGAAAATGTTTTAAAACTTTAAAAAGTACCTCAGCAACATGTTGCTTAGTGATTTTTTTTTTTTTTTTTTTGAAGAAAATCCTAATTTTTTCTATTTTTTGTTATTTTTTTAATTTTTTTTTTAAGAA
>PYHX02000158.1:88544532-88549532 GCA_004302925.2 Cochliomyia hominivorax | reverse complement strand
AGTTTTTGTTGCATTAAATTTTATTTATTGGAAAATTTAAAAAATCCCGGAAAAATCTATAAATTAAGTTCCTGATTCCATATTAAGTATTTTTCCAATTTTTATTATTATTTTTTAAATATTAAATTTAGTAATAGAAACAATAACATTAAAAAATAAAAATAATAATAAAAAATAATATGAAGATAAAGTTTATAATTCATAAATATAAACTACCGATTTCATGAACAGAAAAGTGAGGTTAAAATGAATGTTTAATATTTTTTTTAAATTTTGAAAACAAGAAAAATTTTATCTAAAGCAGCGCTAATTTAGGTTAGATTTTAGTTTAAGCTAAAAACTTCTTCCACAAGTATTTGGTTTCTATAAAAATGACTTCGGCCGCTTTGAAGCTGTACCCGATCCCAAAGACAGTTGTTAAGCCTAGTCGAATAAGCCCAGTTGGAGAGCAGAAACTGAAAATGCAGCATACTTCCGTTTCTCCCTAATCTAAGACCGAATTGAGCCTGATTAAATATAAGGAGCCGAAAAGCGATCATATTCCCGATTCCAGATAAATAAACCAGAAAACCGATCATATTCCCGATAAAAAACGAAATAAGTCTGGTTGAGGAGAAAAAGACGAAAACCGATCATATTACCGATTCCCGATAAACAAAGCCGAAAACCAATCATATTGCCGATTCCCTATAAACAAAGCCAAAATAAATTGGCCGAAAACCGATCATATTCCCGGTTCCCGATAAATAAACCCGAAAACCGATCACATTCCCAATAAACGAAACCGAAATAATTCTGGTTGAGGAGAAAAAGCCGAAAGCTGATAATATTCCCGATTCCTGATAAACGAAACCGAAATAAGTCTGGTTGAGGAGAAAAAAATCGAAAACCGATCATATTCCCGATAAACAAAGCCTAAAAAAATTGGGCGAAAGCCGATTATATTCCAAATCTCCGTTGTTCAAATTAATATTATCGTATTCTCGTAATAATGTGAATGATATTTGAAGGATTTGGAAAGGTTGCCAATGCCTCGTTCATATTGACCATGTGAAATTTTATTCGAATATCTCTAACGGTTTTAAAGTTATGGAATTATTTAGGAAAAAAATTGTTTTGGAAATACTGTGAATGAGATTAAAAGGTTTTGGAAAGGATGCCACTGCCTCGTTCAAAATGGTAGGGGCTTGTAATTCTCCAAATTAAGTCGAATACCCTTCAACTACAAGCATGTGAAATTTTATTCGAATATCTCTAACGGTTTTAAAGTTATGGAATTATTTAGGAAAAAAATTGTTTTGGAAATACTGTGAATGAAATTAAAAGGTTTTGGAAAGGATGCCACTGCCTCGTTCAAATGGTAGGGTTCTGTGATTCTCGAAATTGACTCGAATACACTTCAACTTTGACCCTGTAAATTTTATTCGAATATTTTTAATGGTTTTAAAGTTATGGAATTATTTAGGAAAAAAAATTTTTTGGAAATACTGTGAATGAGATTAAAAGGTTTTGGAAAGGATGCCACTGCCTCGTTCACATATTGGGGTCCTGTAATTACTCAAATACCCTTCAACTTTGACCCTGTAAAATTTTTTTCGAATATCTCTAACGGTTTTAAAGTTATGGAATTATTTAGGAAAAATTGTTTTGGAAATACTGTGAATGAGATTAAAAGGTTTTGGAAAGGATGCCACTGCCTCGTTCAAATGGTAGGGGCCTGTGATTTTCCAAATTAAGTCGAATACCCTTCAACTTTGACCCTGTAAAATTTTATTCGAATATCTCTAATGGTTTTAAAGTTATGGAATTATTTCCAAAACATTCGTTCTGGAATTACTGTAAATGACAGTTTAAAAAAGGATGCCAGACTATTTCTTCTCTATTGTGAATTATTTTGAAAATGATAAATTATCTTTTAAAAGATTTTTCTTTGATTCACTTTTCTTAGATTCCACTGTAGCAAATTATTCACTTAGACCGTAGAAGAGAACGTTTTAGGTAGTTAAAACAAAAAAATAATTATTTTATATACAAATGCATTCACAATTGTTATTGTTATTTTGTTTAAAAAACGTATTTAGTTTTTGTTGTTGTTGTTTTTTTTCTAAATAAACAATTCTCACGAAGTCTTTTTTATTAACTTTTTTATTAAGAAAAAAACGTTATTGAAATTCTATATGACTTTAAATGGTTTTTGTTCGTTAAGGTATCATAATGTGGTATTAACGTCGTACCCAGATTTTTTTTCGTTTAAATATTTAAACAATAAATCTTTTTATATTTAATATTAACATATGAATCATTGCAAAATGATTGCAAAAAATTATTAAAATAACATTTTGTTTGAAATTATAGAAAATTTTTTTAAACAATTAACAAGTGTTAAATGACAACAATGGACAGTGGTTCCAAAACGTTTTTTGTATTGATATTTTTTAACGAAATTTCACTTGGACATTTTTCAAGTGTCTTCGAATCGATGTAGAGAAGAACATGTTTCTAGTGGGTCTTGGGGTTAGTGAATTGGATCTCCAAAGTTGATCACCTCGAGTATGATGATTTTTTTTTTTAAATTGCCAAAATTTGATTTTTAATTCTCTACAAAAAATCTTATAATTCTCTACAAAACATGGACATTCTTGAGGTGTCTTCGAATCGATGTAGAGAAGAACATGTTTATAGTAAGTCAAAGATTGGGGATCTGGATCTCCAAAGTTGATCACCTCGATATTACGATTTTTTTAATCGCCAAAATTTGATTTTTAATTCTCTAACAAAAAGACCTAATAATTCTCTACAAAATATGGACATTCCTGAGATATTTTATTGATTTGAAGAAGTACATGTTTCTAGTGGGCGTCTTGAGGTTAGGAAAGTGGATCTCCAAAGTTGATCACCTCGGGAATGATGATTTTGTTTTCAAGTCGTCAAATTTGAATTTTAATTCTCTACAAAAAAACCTATAATTCTCTACAAAATATGGACATTCTTGAGATATTTTTCAATTGATTTGAAGAAGGACATGTTTCTAGTAAGTCAGGGGTTAGGAAAGTGGATCTCCAAAGGTGATCACCTCGGATGTAACGATTTTTTTAAAATCGCCGAAAAATTTGATTTTTAATTCTCTACAAAAAGACCTTATAATTCTCTACAAAACATGACATTCCTGAGATATTTTCTGATGATTTGAAAAAGAAGATGTTCTAGTGGGTCTTGTGGTTAGGAAAGTAGATCTCAAAGTTGATCACCTCGGTATGATGATTTTTTTTTTAAATCGCCAAAATTTGATTTTAAATTCCCTACTAAAAGACCTTATAATTCTCTACAAAACATAGGCCCACATATGTGGGATAGCTCTTATAGTTTAGGAGGTTTTTAAACCAAAGTAAAATTTTAAACCATTTTTGAACTTTTTTTAACTTGTTGGGCTCTATTTGGGTCAAAAAAAAATCTGGCTAAATTCTATATAAAATTCTAAATGATTGTTAAGCAAGAACCATATACTTTGTGGACTCAATATAAAATAATTAATTTGAAATAGAAATTTAGGAATGGCGTTTTTTTCAAAAAGTTGGCAAAAATTTTTTCATTTAAAATTCAACTTTTTTCCTTCTGGACTATATAATCTTTTTCTCAATTCTGAAAAAAATTCTAACGTAAATTCATATAAAGTCAATCCGAGAACATTAGAAGAAACAATAACCCCCACTGGCCCTAACGGAATTTTGTTAATTTTCAAATATTTTTTGGTTTTTTTTTATTTTTTTTGAAGATTTGGAACCACTGTGCAACGTTAGTTTGAAAAAAAGTGTTGTTAAAAAATTATTAAGTATGTGAATTAAATTTAAAATTAGTAACAAATAATTACAGGAATTTTTGTTTAGTTTATTGTAAATTAAAATCACAAACAAAATTGAATAATAAGATGAATTATTTAATGTTGTCATAATAGAAAACGAGTTGCCAACCCTGCATTTGCTAAAGATGTGATGGAATTTCAACAAAAATAATGTAAACAACAGAGAGTTTAATACAGAGAGAGAGAGAAGAGAGAGAAATGTTCTCATTAAATGAAATAATTAAGTGTTAACAATGTAAATAAATCATTAAAGGATGTTAATTGGCAACACTAATTAAAGGAAAGGAGTGACCATAAGAAAGTGGGGTACTAAAATTATTAAATATTTTCCACACAATCCAGCTTAGTCCTACAAATAGTTTGCCAAAGCATTTAAAGGTCTGTTGTCAAACTGTCTTCAATATTATTAAAACAATACCGGGAGAACTTGTCCGTTGATAGAAAGAATCATCCATATGACGTATTTAAAGCCAAATAGAGAGAACATTTCCAAAGAAAAAGCTCCGAACACACACCGGTAGAAGCACTCCGATTAGCTCAGAACTCTGCAAAAATTCAGAGTCCAAAAAACAAATTGAAATAAAGTTACCAAAAAAAATATTCTCGCTGCATAAATGATGACTCGCTGCATAAATGATGACAAAACGTATGTTCCGGCAGATTTTTCGCAAATTCCTGGTACAAAATTTACGTTGCTAATGCTCGAGAGAATGTTGAAGAAAAGTTTAGGATCCAAAGCAGTCAAAATTTCTTACAAAGTTTTTGGTATGATAAGCATTATGCTGTTGGAGCAAAAGAAGCCAATCATTCGTTACAACGGGCTCTATAAATACCGGTATTTACATTAAGTAATATTTACAATAGAATCTGTTTCCATTCATAAGACTTCATAAGGTGTTGACGTATTTTTAGCCTGACTTGGCAACCTGTCTCTGTGGTAAACAAGCCCTTAAGTGTTACAAAAAAATTATTTAGTATTTGTACCCAGAAGGCAAATCCTTCAGAATGACCCCAGTTAAGACCAGTGGATACAGATATGGATCTTGTTAAAAGAGTATTAAAAGAACGTAAAAAAGATTAGTAAAGTTTAAACGGAGATAGACTACCTGTTTTGAGCGAAATGAAACGTTTATGAAAGGGA